>JAZBQP010000186.1:0-47559 GCA_038407015.1 Ceratocystis ficicola
TAAAAAGTCATAGGAGATACTTGAAGCCGACGTACACCTGCAACTGCTGACTGCCCGGAAGCGGTAGTGGAAGACGACATCAACCGCTCTGCTTTCGTCCAGAACATGCCGTCGTATTGCTGTGGAAGACCAGTAGGTAGACGCTAAATAATACAAACAAACAAACAAAAAGTCGAGCGGAAACGAGCATCAAGGTAACTTGGGGGCTATTGCGCTTCGCTCGACAAACCTCTATAGTGAACCTTGCAGAGGGTTGATTCTGTCCAGTAACCAGTCCAGCGTCGTTTGATCTCTGTGATTCCCGTAGACGTAAAATATATTCAAGCTCAAGCTCAAGGTGACTTCACCCTAGGTAGATGTTGGATAGTATGATATAATAGCAATGATACCGACCGATCTTGTATTTTTATGTACGATGGACATTGAACATGTTCAAAAAGATTTTAAATCCTAAAGCAAAGAATGGGGATACCTCCGCGTGAGACTGGCGGCTCAAGCCTGAGCGAGCTACGACATGCGGCTGATGAGGGGCGCTGGTCTTGGTGGTGATAACTCGCTTCGGAAGGAGGTTATCGGCTTGGATTGCCTATCTCTCTCTTCAATCTGGGTAAAAATGGCAGCTAGATACATGAGCCCGCTTAGCATCCAGCGACGCGCATGGCATTGTGTAGTAATCCCTAGAACCACTCTGCCTATGCTGCTTGCGGGAGACGCAGCTGCTATGGCCATATCAGTATCCCCCCACTGCGAAACATGGCAGATGTATGTCATGTGTCTGCTGGTTACCGTTCACATGGAAGGAGGTGACAACCGTGGAGGCTCTCTTGGCCTAAATAAGAAGTGATGAAAACGAGCTGCTCGTATGTTTACATGCTCTGATGTATCCGCTGATTGATATCTTGCATCAGCCTTTCCTTGTCCAACGTCACACACTGCTAAATACTTATTGACTACACTAGAGCATGTCAGAGCGAACTCAACCGCATCAAATAGAGCGGTGCACTACTGATCAAGACATAACGATCCTACTAACCCTCTTAACAGATTCTGGCCATTGACTCTGCAATTACCAACCAAGGCAGTAGGCCTAGTGGTCTACAACACGTCTCGAGATTTTGTCTATTCGGCTCCAGATGAAAAGTCCCCAGGTTCCGGCTGGCTCTGACCCTCCGGGTCATATAGCTTCCCCAGGTGCTAGGAATTCATGGCGATGACCGATGGAATTGCCTATGCCATATGTAAGAATCAACGTTTATGTGAGGCGGCTCACTAACTTTGCACATATCAAGCCCCAACAAAAGTGCGTATAGCCGCTACTTCTTAGTAGTTAATTCAACGGTAGGAATCTACGAAACTATAGTAACTCAGATTGAAGTGTAAGAAGTAGATATGTGCCTTTACTTGACAACAAGGAAGGGATGAAAATAGCGATGCCATAGTGTTGCGTGTAGAAGCATACGGCCAGGTGTTTTCCCGTGGCGTCGGACATACGCGGCAGCAAACCTCCTTCATTTGCCATTGCCAAGCTTGCATCATAGTAATCAGACAGTTTGTAGCCATTAGGGCCCTTTGTAGCTTTCTGTGGGAGTTGGGGGCTCAAAGTGTCTGTTGGCTTTTATCTTGAGCGTCCTAAGCTGGTTATCTTGAGGGGGCTTCCTCAGTCGATTCAACATGCCAACATTTTGTCTTGCCCTCTCTGATAGCGCTAGAAGTAAGATCAACATTGGTGGTCGTCTGTATATAAGGCTGCTCTTTTCCCCATGTCTTAAGCCTTTTATGAGAACTTTGGTGTTTCTACGTCTCTATCGGGAATCCAGACCTCGGTAGAAATACTAATAGACTATCCGGAGCTCTGCTTTCTTCATCGGCAAGAGACATCTATTCATGAGGGACCCAGA
Source organism: Ceratocystis ficicola (assembly GCA_038407015.1). Lineage (NCBI taxonomy): Eukaryota > Fungi > Ascomycota > Sordariomycetes > Microascales > Ceratocystidaceae > Ceratocystis > Ceratocystis ficicola. Next base: position 1,899 of record JAZBQP010000186.1, read on the forward strand.
GTAGACAGTTTCATGACGGTTTGCCCCTTAGACTACAGGTTTCCACCAAGCCGCCTGGTAGCAAAGTTTCTCCTCTTGTCCTCCAAGATTCCCTTTAGTGACCATAGTTTTGCTCTGATTAAGAAGATTATCCGCTGAAGATTGGCATTAAGAGCCTTTCTTAGCAAGATCGATGTCTGCTAAAGCAGCGAATCCTGTGTAGTGAGCACTATGCCAAAAGGCGCCGATTGTAGTTACCGCACCTGCTGCCTGTCTTTGCTGCTACTCTTTCGATCATAAGACTAAGTTGCTAGATTCAAAAGCAGGATGGTCTATAATTATATGCTATAGATATATTTTAATCCATTTTACCATGGAAGGGGCTTTGCAGCAAAGTTCTAGAAGAGGTTCTGTCGTGTCCATTAGCGATAATGATAACGTGAGACCCAGATAATACCCTTTGATAGTCCGAGTGGGCAAAGGAAAGACATCTGTGACATGTCCGGGGTATGTCCGCTAGTGGGAGGACGCTACCGAGTCCAGTTTTAGAGGAGAGTCTCGGGACCTGTGCTCTGTTTTGGTCCTAAGCTCTATGCTTCCTGACCTCGAATATTCGTTTGTCGAGTGTTGCGACCCCACCGATTAATCCAAAAGCTGTGGTATCCTTCTAGAAACCACATGGACCCTCCCCTACTTTGAAATACGGACCAAACGCAACAATGTAGCCATTCAATAACAAAGCACAGTCATGTTGGGCTAGGCCAAGGCAATGCGTTCTGGGCATTTTCTTTGGATAGCCTAATGTCAGTGCGGCATGTCTCTCGTGGCCCGGTGTCGACCACGAGACCTACGAGAATATTACGGCACCGCTGACAGGCCACATCGATCACGCTTTATAAAGATGTTGTTCAACGTGTGCGACAGAGGCCCAATGAGCCTCGATTGGTATCTGATAAGATAGCGCGATAACGCCCGATAAGGATCAGATGAAAATATGTGGGGCAGCGAAACTAAGATTGAAGCTTAGTACAGCATGCCAGGGTTACCTTGGGGTTGATGCAGTTGCTATAGCTCTGGACGGCTTAAACTCAACTCATCTTCACATGAGCGAAAGAAATTATTCTTGCTCATGAAAAGAGGCCTGGGACTATTATCACCTCTATTAAGGCCTCGTGTGAATATTAATAGCAACAACAGAGTCTCGGCTGCCAACGTCAATATCTGTCCGCTGCTTTCTTATTATTGTTTTAAGGTCTGCCTAGTGCAAATTTGATCAAATCCTGTGCATAAGCACGTGACCATGATTTTGCTCTAACCGTGAAAATCAAGCATCATAGATCAGAGAAAGGAGAGCGCTAGAGTGAGGCAATACGGGGCGATGGAGGCAATAATAGACTGAGGCCAGGATTTAGCAGGCCGCTCTTTTCTTGATAAAGCACAAGGTCAAGGGCAAGGGCTAGGGCCAGAGACGCAGACATGGGAGAAAAAGTCTTGGGTCTCTGGCTTTGGGGCCTTGGTTACTCCAAATAATTTGCATGTTTGCAGTTGATTCCTTGTAAAGACATGCATGAGATGACGAGATCGAATCAATGATGTGGAAAGGGGGAGGGGGAATGCTGTTATCCAGAGAGACTTTTAGAAGAGAACCAAGACGAACTAGATGGAACTTGGCTGAGCAAATGATGGAAGGCGAGACAATGCAAGTATGAAGTGAAAACTCTGCTCTGCGGCTCTTTGCCCACGGACTGCGTCTTGAAAGCGAGAATTTTCACATGAGATAAGGCAAAAACCTGACCTTTTTGGTTGTATTAGGAGGCTGCAATGTTGCACCATGATGCATGGATGTGCATATCAGGAGGAGGTGACAATGGAGAAGGGTGTATGGATGCTGTGGCTGCTGTTGAGCTGATAGGCTTGTGTCCTCCTCCTTCCACAAGTCTGGAAAGAAGAGAAGGAGATCCAACAAGGAAGGGGGCGAGTAAGAGAATTGGATAGCCCCAACCCCGGATTTCGCTTGTTCAATATAGTACATGTCTTGTCTCGCGTCGTTCCAGCCCCTCCTTCCACCCTGTATCAAGCACATGCATGGCAAGGATTGCTGATAAGGCACAAGGGCTCTTGTTGATTTTGGCTGTTTAGTGTTTAGTGTTTTGTTTTCCTTGGCTTTTGGTTGGTTGCGATCGACTGTCGTCAAAGATGGGTAGGCGAGTGTCTTTGGATTTCTTGGCTGAGCCTTTGGCTCGGCATGTGAACTTAGTCTCACCGTTTTTGAAGGAGGAGATGATAACAAAGTGCCCTCGAGCCTTTTCTTTTCTTTTGTGGCTTGTTACGGGACTTGCAAATGATGCTGAGTTGTGCCGATAATGAAAACTTTATTGTTCGATGAAGAAGGAAGAAAATAAGAAACTACCTGATGGGAAAGTCGTCCGTAGCTCTCCCTTTATGCTGAACGGTTTTCCATCACCATCTCTCTCTTTCCACGATGGTTGCCTAACCCCAATCTTCAGCGGTGGTTGCCTACCGCCGCAACAGTTTTCCATCACCATCTCCCTCTTTCCACGACGGTTGCCTAACCCCGACTTCAGCGACAGTTGCCTACCGCAACAGGCTTGCCAATTGTTGCCCCTTCCTCCCCTTTTCTGACCATCAGTCCCATGCAGCTCCCGTGCCCTTGTCGTCAGCAGAGAATGGGGAACAGGGCGAACAATAAAAAAGAAAAGAAACAAGAAAGCTAGCGACGTCATCAATGCGGCTCCACAAATCAAGCCGCGTTGTTCTTCCAGTATCTATGTGCGTGTTCCTGCCTGGGCTGGGCTTATCAGGGGAGATATGAGAATCCAGGAGGGCTTTGGGAGGGGAGGGAGGGGGCGTTTGCTTCGTTTCGCCATAACACATGTGCACGGCGAGCGACCACAGACTGAGAATGAAAAGAAAGACAAGAATTTCACAAACAACAAAGGTCATGTGAACAAGGAAAAGGTAGCACTTGTCTCTGTTTTCTCTCGCCTTCCTGCGTCTTATGTTTACTTGCGAACGGACAAGGGGAGCCAGGACCGTCCAATGGGAGACTGGATTTTGGGCGAGGCAGGATCCAGGCCCTAGCCCAGAACCACCACCAGGGCTGCGCAGTCCCAGATGCGGAAGCACACAACTCAACAAGCCGCAGCGAGCGGGGATGCGGAGAGTGGATCTAGACCCAAAACGAAGCCTGGATTAAGGAACCAATGTGACTGGTCAATGGGCTTTTCTCGCAGCAAAAGTCGGATTTCGGCGTTCGTACCCTCGTACCCTCGTAAGATGTTGAGAGATGAGAAGGGGGAAGAGGAAGAGGAAGAGGAAGAAGCAGGACAAAAAAGTTGGAGAAGATAACAGTTGATGAAAAAAAATGATCAGCAAGAAAAACGTGGGGGCAAGTAGTCACAGCATCGCAGCAAAGGGCTGCAACACTCGTACACAAATTTTCTCTGTGGCTTCCCAGTTTGAGTGGGCCAATTAGCAGCAGCCATTCGTGCACGGCTTGGCCATCATCTGGGCTGAAGTAAAACAGCAATTGCCTGTTGACAATCTTGTGGGTGAGCTGCCATTCTTGGCTACGTGTCGTGTACAGTGTCAGCAGCCAACCCCAAACAATGAGCGCCCACTGCTGGCCCGGAGGACCGAGGTCCTGGTGGGCGACAAGAGTGAGGGCCACAATGGGATATCTTGTGTCCTACTAGCGGATCTTGTGATCTCTGCACATGCCCTCACATTCTGTAAGTGGCCTACAATTGTAAGCAGCAGCACACGAATGGCCCTAGTCTCCTTGGCACTTGTCTCGAACCGGCTAGAATGCCATCTGAGAAGAACGCTGTTTTCCTCCAGCTATTATTGCCCGTTGTTAATGTGCTTGCTATTTCTCTTGTGCTGATGCTGAAAGAAGAAAAGCCAAAAGCTGGTGCCACAGCCAAGAAGGAGAAAACAATGGCTTAAATTCAATAAATTCTTGTGGGGAAACCCATCGACCGAGCCAGCCAGGCCCTTGAGCCTCGGACGTCATCATAGAAGTGCCTCTAGCCCGAGGGTAAGAGCCGTGGCCATGAGCCGTGGGTATATAAAGACGCTGCTCGCCCACCTCCTGTGCTTGGATTCTCACGCAACCAGTCCTTGCTCGTCACAACCTTCTACAAACTCAGCTTTTATCAACATCCTTTACTTTGCAGCCCACTGCTCACTTCCTGCATACTCACTCACCTGCTCTTTAGACACCATCTTCTCGCTGCTGCCTCCTCACCACCGGACAAATGGCTCCCAACAGCTTTGTTTTTCTCTCTCTGGCCCCCGTGTCCTCTGACATCAATGCCACCGCCGCCGCCGTTGCTGCTACTGCTAATGCTCCCATGGCTGCCCACCCCTTCCTGAGCCTCTCTCCCACCACTTCTGTCACGTCGCCCGTGCTTGCCGCGCGCGCCAGAAAGTCCACCTTTTCTGCCTCGCCCGCTTCGTCTCGTCACAACAGCATTGACTTCCTGTCCCTGGCTCCCATCTCCAACATCCAGCAGCCTGCGGTGGCTGCCATGCCCGCGGTCGCTGCGTTCCCCAAGGACCGTCGCTCCTCCAGCACCTCCACCAAGTCGGACACTAGCCTGCGCTTCCTCAAACTCAGCCCAGTCCACAACGGCAAGGGTGATGAGGAGGACTTCGTTCTTGCTGATGCCTGAGTAGCTAAGCCAGGTGCTATGCAATTTTTATGAAATGAGAATGGATATGCCCATCCAGTTCTCCGTCTCTTTGTGTCTTTTACCCTCGGCTCCGCCTAAAACTACAACAACAGAAGTCACGATATTCGCATCGATGACAAATCCATCTAACAGTGTTCGGCGTTCTCTTCTGGAGTTTTGCTCTTCTGACCAGCGACAAAAAAATCATGGGATCAATTTGGTTTTGCATTTTAATTCTTTTGCCTTGGTTTCTTGATTGTTTCGTTATTTTTCATTGTACAGGTTTTCACACAACATTAAAGCAAGAATACAAGGCTTTGCTCTTCTTTTCTGTCCATTTTCCGGACTAAATTATAACAAATATAAAATGATTTCTCACCCAATGCTTCAACTCGTCGGCCTGTGTGACTCCCATGCCACATGGGCTCTGTGTGCATGAACTGGCCCATCCTTATTCCAAAGTGACTTGTATGCATTTATCCCATTGCTATGCATGCATATAAGCATACAGTACCACTACGTGCATCGCCGAGAAATTTGGCGGTCTAGATGAAGAGGCAACAAGCTATGCCATGTTTTCCCTTCCCTCCTTTCCCCTCTCTCTTTCTTCCCCTTGGGCATTCAATCCAACCTGAGCATGTTTTCTCTGCCCTGCTCTGCTTTGCCCTGTCGCAAGCAAGCAGGACGCCAAGCCCCCCTCCATTCCCTCGTTCAGGGACTTAACCCCCACAACAGAGACCTTCTTGGCACATACCGAAGACCCGGCTCCGGCGGTCTTCACAGCAAAATGAGGCTACGCTGACCCCGCCTTTTCTATGCATTTGCATTTAGGGGCACTGCATTTCTGTCTTTGGTTTTCTCGCGATACCGTAACTCAAAAATCCAGACAGATTTTCAAGTACCGATGTCGCCCTGCTGCGCCTTGCTTCAAAGGTGGCGGAGGAACTCATTATCGCACCGTGCTGCACCTCACCAGGGACTTGGTCACGTTAAGAGCAGGGCGAAGCAGGGCCATGGCTACATAAACCGCCAATGTGCATAGGCTGTTGCAGCCGGGGCCTTGCTACATTAGTGTCAACAGCCAGGACGTAACGCTGAAGTACTTATCAACACGTCTTTCCCTGCACTCGAAGATCAAGATACACAAGATTGTGATTTCTAGTAGTTTTTCTCAAGTTAATAGCTGCATTTCGCTTTCAAACGCCTTTCCCGTGGATAGACATGACTGGTGAAGCCCGTCTGTTTAGATCATCCTCAAAAAGTTCGTCATAAAGGCCTAAATATAGGCTAGCAAGTCTTTTTTAACGCTCATGAATCCCCCAAATTCAGGGCATTGAGTCTATCAGACTCTGTTTTACGATAACATGACAAGGCCCTGTAATCGGTGGCACCCGGCCACGCGCCGTTAAAGTCAGTGCTAGCCGAATAATTATAGTTTTTTAGGCCGTCAACAAACCTCCAAATTTGGCTGAAACAAGTGCAATCTTGCCCAACAGTTGACAATGATAGATGGTTTCCCTCACGCCATCCAAGCATTACTGATTCAAGGCAACACCTACTTGAGCGATTTCACAATGAGGGTTGTGCCCTAGAAGGGTAAGATGGATGACGAACTCAAGCCGTTAACATTGACAGCGAGCCTTTGGGTTATTGGCGATGCCCTCGCCTAGAGATTACAATAACGAGGCAAAATGGCCAAGAGAAGCTTCAGCATGAGTATTTGTCAACAAGAGTGGCCAACGGTGAGCTCCGGGCAAGACTAGAAACAGCTCTCCTTCGTGTGAACTGGAGCTGTCTAGCAAGGGTAGGATCTTCCGCCGTAGCATAATCCCATCGAGCTGTGGAAGCCAGGCTTTCATATCTCATCGTCAGCGAACAAAAAAATCGGAAATATCCTCGTTCGTACGGCCAAAATAAGCAAAGACTTTTTCCGGCTTACCTACCACCATCACCCTTAGTGGTAGTTCATAAATGCCCATCGCATTCGAAGGGCCACGATCGTGATACCCATTGTATCCAAGCTGGGTCCTCCAAAAGAGGAGGAGGTATTGGAAGATCCATATTTGGAGACTGCACACAGCCTGTCAGATTACTCCCCTATGAACTTCAACCCATCGTCGTCATCCAGAAGCCGTTGACTATGCCAGTTTCAATCCCAGCCCAGCCTCTGCCCTCACATTTGGTTTTCTCGGCTGTACTTGTCCTAACTAAAGGAACTCCTTCGCATACCTACGAAGAAGACGTTATTGCTTCTTGGTGGTATTCTGGCCAGCGTCTAGTTAGCATTCTCGCGGTAATGCAGCATTTCTATTCAAAGGAGAAAGATGCTGGAGACAAGATTGAGAATTTCAGGCTAGGCCTGACAAAACTACCAGACTCGTCTCATGGGCAAGCACCCTTTCGTCCTCATAAGCGGATAATAATGTAAACACAAAATCACGAATCATCTTTCAAACCGTTATAGCCCTGTGTCACTGCACACAAAGTATCCTCTACACACAGCATTTACACATACACACATGCTACTTGTTTCGTTGAAAGAAGATTTTGCTGTTGACAAAAGAAAAACAGAACATCACATTTTATTCCCGAATCTCATTTTTGAGGACTCCCATGGCATGTAAAAAAAAACAAAAAAACAAAATGCAGGCAAGCGCGTCAAGCAACAACAGAAGAAAAGAGATTAAAACCCAGCATTAATTTTTTTGGCTTGTTTCTTTTTCTTTTTCTTTCTTGTCATAGCTTAGCGAGTCGACATAGCCTTGGTGACCAGACGCTTCAGAGCCAGCTCCTGCTTCTTCAGGTCCTCGGCAGTCGAGTCCTCAATTTCCAGAGCAGACATGGCCTCACTGATCTGAGACTCGATCTTGTCCTTCTGGCCGCGCTTCAGCTTCAGGGACAGAGTGGGGTCGGAGACAATCTCCTCAACGTGACCGACGTAGTTCTCCAGGCGCTGCTTGGCCTCGAAGCGCTTGCTGAAGGCCTCGTCGTTGGACTTGAACTTCTCGGCGTCTACAAGTAAAAAGGTTGATTAGCATTTTGTTCCGGTTTTCTATCTTCTTTGGAGTATTCCAAAACTTACCGTTGATCATGTTCTCAATCTCGCTCGACGACAGCTTGCCGACAGAGTTGGAGATGGTGATGTTGGCGCTGCGGCCCGAGGTCTTCTCGGTGGCAGTGACCTTCAGGATACCGTTGACATCGACCTCGAAAACAACCTCCAGAACGGCCTCACCGGCGCGCATGGGGGGGATAGGGGCCAGAGTGAACTCTCCCAGGGAGGTGTTGTCCTCGCAGTTGACACGCTCACCCTGGTAGACGGGGAACTGAACGGTCTGCTGGTTGTCGGCAACAGTGGTGAAGGTTCTCTTCTTGATGGTGGGGACGGTGTTACCACGAGGAACGACGGGGGCGAAGATGTTACCCTCCATGGCGACACCCAGAGACAGGGGAACGACATCCAGCAGCAGCAGGTCGGCGGTCTCAGCCGAAGTGGCCTTGCCAGACAGGATACCGGCCTGGACGGCGGCACCGTAGGCAACGGCCTCATCGGGGTTGATGGACTTCTCCAGCTTCTTGCCGTTGAAGAACTCAGACAGAAGCTTCTGGATCTTGGGGATACGGGTAGAACCACCGACAAGGACAATCTCGTCAACAGCCTTCTTCTCAATGCTGGCATCCTTGAGAACGGAGGCAACGGGCTCCAGAGTACCAGCAAAGGCCTTGGAGTTCAGCTCCTCGAAACGGGCACGAGTGATCTGGACAGTGAAGTCCTCACCATCGAACAGACTGTCAATCTCAATGGTGGTCTGAGCACCGGAAGAAAGGGTACGCTTGGCACGCTCGCAAGCAGTGCGGAGACGGCGCAGGGCACGAGCATCAGAGGACAGGTCCTTCTTGGTCTTGCGGGTGAAGTCCTTCTTGCAGTACTCCAGCAGGTTGGTGTCGAAGTCCTGACCACCCAGGTGAGTGTCACCAGCGGTAGCCTTGACAGTGAAGACACCACCCTGAATGTTCAGCAGGGAGACATCGAAAGTACCACCACCAAGATCGTAGATCAGGACGTTGCGCTCCTTCTCAGACTTACCAGCACCCAGACCGTAGGCAATGGCAGCGGCAGTGGGCTCGTTGATGATACGCAGGACGTTCAGGCCAGCGATGGCACCGGCATCCTTGGTAGCCTGACGCTGGTTGTCGTTGAAGTAGGCAGGGACGGTGATGACAGCCTTCTCGACCTTCTTGCCGAGCTTGGCCTCAGCAATCTCCTTCATCTTGAGCAGAACCATGGAAGAAACTTCCTGGGGAGAGAAAGACTTGGTCTCGCCGAGGTACTCAACCTCGACCTTGGGGGAGCCAGCATCGTCAATGATCTTGAAGGGCCAGGTCTCGGCATCCTTCTTGACGGTGGGGTCATCGAAACGGCGACCGATAAGACGCCTTTAGTGAATATGTTAGCCAGTTTTTCTCCTAAATTTGCATATCAAACATCTGCAACGCATGTGTCTATCCTGAGCGCACAGAGGCCATCACTTGTCATTCACAGTGCCTACGGGTGGCAGTGATGCTGGGTGGGGACTGGAAAATCACGTACTTGACATCGAAGACGGTGTTGGTGGGGTTCATGGCAGCCTGGTTCTTGGCAGCCTCACCAATCAGACGCTCCTTGTCGGTGAAGGAAACGAACGAGGGGGTAGTGAAGTTACCCTGCTCGTTGGCGATGATCTCGACATTGGTACCCTCGTAGATAGCCACGCAAGAGTAGGTGGTACCTGTACAATCGTGTTAGCATGTTTACTACGTAATACCGGCAGAATGAAGACAAAGGTGGTAGCTTTGGCAATGGTGATAGCACAGAGTCACTGCTCATCAAGAGTAAGCAGCCACAGGGAAGAGGAAAGGAGTGAAAAACTTCTTTGTGCGTCTTCATCTCGAAAGCGTAAAGGAGGGGGGCAAAGAAGAAGGCATCATGGACAGCAGCGTGGGAAGAATTGAGAAGGGAAGCGTACCCAGATCGATACCGATGGCACCGTCGTAAACCTCGTCAGCCATTTTGATGTATGTGGTGTCGTTAAAAAGATCGACAAATTTTTCAACAACTTGTAGATGTTGCTGAGAGGAAAGTGAAGAAGGACAAGATGGGAAGAAGATGGTTATATTTTGACCTCTGAGCAATGGACAGGAAATTTTTCTTCGCTCCTTCTACCACCAGCTAGACCAAACTTTTTTTTTTTGGTGGGGCCTGGCGTTTCGTTGTGAAAGACCCCGCCATTGGCATTGGAAGAACCTAAAAGTACTCGGTGCCCTGATGCGCACCAAATATTGGAGGAGCTGGCTAGCAAAGGTACCTCGAAGTTACAAATCGGTGGCCACAAGCCCTATCTTATCGGACAAAAATATCCGGGCACGGTGGGCACTAAACTAAGCAAGCACGGTTTCTAGTGGTTAGTTCTGTGAGCGCCACACGGCTACGCCTAGCTCCGCCACTGGTCTGGACTTTTCAGCCACATTTACAATGTGACAATTTAATCCCTGTTCAACGGGCTGGTGCTCTCTAAGAAAAACTTGATAACAGTCTAACAATAGTAAAGAAGTACGGAGTAATTTTTTCTCGGGCCATTATGGTTTGTCTTAGACCATATTCCCTCTGAATGCATGTTGCATCCATTCAGGCTTTGCATGTCGGGCAGTCATGCCCAATTTTTTTTTCCCTTTTTGCTCTTTCAATTCATTTCCATAAGGGTTAAGTTGTTTGGAGTACAGTGTTAGCGCTGAGATGCTCAACATACCCATCAACCAGCAAGGACTATCCAACCAATAGGAAATATCTATAGACCCACTGTAACAACCAAGGCGGAGGCGCTCCTTGCCTGTTAATTTGCTTGGCTTGGTTCTTGTATGCATATGCGACCCAACATCGCCAAATACACGCAAACGCCTAAATAAGCCCATGTTCATCATTTTGGACCATAGAAATATATCCATTGCCTCTCCTTTGGGCATCACCGGCGCGACTCTCCATCTCCGTCGCTATTAGAATTATCTCGATCTTGATTTTATACATTGCTGTCTTTTCTACCTTTGGCCTCGTAACATTCTAATCAGAACCTACCGCCTAAAATGGCGCCACTAGCAACTGACCCCCAACAATTGCTAGTGGTGCTCAATTCCAATCGTCGCCGTATGCTGCTCACGCTAGTTCACGATATTGTCGCACACATGAAAGTGAAGCTTATCCTTGAGCCGAACGACTGCACGAAATACGAAAAATGGGATGACAGTACCACATCTTACAACAGCGACAATGAATCCGTGACTAGCTCACAAACTAGCAGACAGATACCGCCTTCACCCTTACCGGGATGTCCGGCTAATGGACTGATAGCGATCCGAGAAGCAGCGCATATCCAGTTTGACGAATGGAACCATGAGTTTCTAGAGAAGCTCCGCGAACTCATCAACCAGCCTGATGAGCCAAAACACCAGGTTGAACGACGGAATAGGAGTGAGCGTCTAGCTGCCGCCAAGGCACAACGTGGGACGAACCTCGCCACGGGGTCGCGCTTTGCCGCAGATGCTGCTGCGCTTAAGGAGTTATACCAGGCTTTTCCCAGCAGCCTCAATACCATCTCCGTCGAAGACCGCAAAGAAATTCTCAGCAGTCTTTTGTTGCTTCAACTTACAGGCGGCAGCTATTCTGCCCATGCTTCAGTCCTGATGCGACATCTCACCTCGTCTCTCGATCTCCCGCTTTCTGTGCTGGCCACTGAAGAAAAAGAAGTCGCTGAGTCTCTGATCAAGGTATCTGCCGAACAGCGAGCTATGAGTGCAGACGAAGAAGCGCAAAGACGACGCAAGCACAATAAAACCGACCGAATCTGGAAGGTCGGCCTCGCATCTGTTGCTGGGGCTGCCGTGATTGGCATCACAGGGGGTCTTGCTGCTCCTGTAGTTGCTGGCGCTCTTGGTGGGCTTATGGGAACAGTCGGTCTTGGTGGAGTTGCAAGCTTTTTAGGCGTGTTTTGGATGAACGGAGCTTTGGTTGGCACTCTTTTTGGAGCATTCGGGGCTCAGATGACAGTAAGATATCTACTAGGACGGCACTTTGAGAACTACATGCTAATGACAAGACAGGGTCGGATGATGGATAAATATGCCAAGGAAGTTCAGGACTTTAAGTTTCTTCCCCTTCATGATGAAGGTGTCGACGACAAGGCTTCACGCAGGCTACGCGTTACTATAGGTATCAATGGATGGCTAGAATCGGAAGATGATGTGACAAAGCCGTGGAAGTGTTTAAGCGATGATACCGAAGCCTTTGCATTACGTTATGAAATGAAGTCCCTTATTTCCTTAGGTACCGCTCTTAAAGGACTCGTCGCTTCATATGCTTGGAAAGCTGTCAAAGTTGAAATCCTGAAACGAACTGTCCTCGCTAGTCTTTGGGCTGCCCTATGGCCTGCTTATATGCTAGGGATGGCCACGAATATTGATAATCCCTTCAATCTTGCCCGTAACCGATCAGACAAAGCTGGCCAAGTTCTTGCTGATGCTCTTATCAACAAGGTCCAAGGAGAGCGCCCCGTGACACTTGTTGGTTATTCATTAGGCGCCAGAGTTATCTATTCCTGCCTCAAATCCCTAGCTGAACGAAGGGCCTTTGGCCTCATTGATACCGTTGTTCTCATTGGTGCACCAACTCCATCGGACAGGCCGGATTGGCTTACGATCAAATCTGCTGTTGCTGGCAACATCCACAATGTGTACTCAGAAAACGATCTTATTCTTGGCTTCATGTACCGCACAGCGAGTCTCCAGCTTGGCGTTGCTGGGCTTCAAGATATCAAGGATGTCAAAGGAGTTGTCAACATGGACTTGACCAAGTCTGTAAGTGGCCATCTGAGATACCCCCGTATCGTCAACAAGATTTTGACTCGCTGCGGCTTTATCAATATCGAGGGGGGCGAAGGCCCAATTGAGCAGGACGAGGAGCTCATCGCTGTTCTCGAGACGGAAAAAGACGATTCCCTACCTGTAGACGATGAAAAGCCACCGCCGCCTCCGCCTCGACCCAAGGCTTCGATTCGTCTTGATGACGCCGATGAACAGCCCAAGCCTCATTCAGATACTGATTTTGGGCCTCCTGACCCAAAACCTCATACGGATCTTTCAAAACTCGATAATGATGCAAAAAGGCCTCCTCTGCCCACGCGTCCTAGCCTTCAAACCGAGCAAGAACAGCAGTTACAAAAGCCAGAGCAGAATTTTTCAAAACTCGATGATGATGCAGAAAGGCCTCCTCTGCCCACGCGTCCTAGCCTTCAAACCCAGCAAGAACAGTTACAAAATCCACGGCAGAACTTTTCTTTTCAAAAAGAAAGAGGTAGCACAGGGCCCAAGGACTTGATATCTGGTATTTCGGGGCTTCTTTCCAAAAACGCCAAATTTGGCAAGATCCGACCAAACTCTTTCCTCCTTCGTAGCCAAACTACTCGGGCCGAGCGGTCCGCCAACATGCAGGGACAGGAAGAAGAGAGGCCACCAGCCCTCCCTAGACGGCCCATCGTTGATAATTCCATGCCTTTCTCTCCTCAGCTACAGAGAAGCACTACCGCACCTGTGTACCCCTCCAGCACAAGAAGCTCTGTCAGTGGTGATGTCCCTCCCAGCTCGCCTATACATCCGTTTTTGCGTAACTCGCCCCAAGGTTCCTTTTCGTCTACACGGGTATCACATCCAAGTCCCTTTGGCGGCAACTTTGCTGCCACGAATTCCGTGCATGAAGATAGCGATGACGAAGATCGGGGAGGGGGCATTATCATGATTAACAACGACAAATGAACATCGCATAGATGCACGCAGACAGATATTTCGTAAGGCAAGTTCGGCGTGGATTGTCAGGATTGCCTAGTTTTTGTTAGTCTATTAGTCTGTTGGTTTGCTAATTTTCTTCTTTTGTTTTGGCTTCGGGCATTAATTCAAACGCGCCCACCCATGCCTATCCTCAACCTACGTTAGATCTAAGGTATGGTCTTAAGTAAATGCATAAGCAGCGATTTTTACGCACTGAATGAGACTAGAGCAAAGTGGAGACGGTGCTTCGTGTCACACGAACACATAGAGGCTCACCGTGTAACACGAACCACCTGATGGTCAACATCCCAATATTAAGCAAGGAAGCAATAGCAAGATATTAGGAAGGCAGTTTTGCAAACAGCAGACACTTGCGATGAATAATTCCTGCACCACGACATGTAAGGAACGGGAAGGAGTTGAACAGAATAGAAGTCCTATTTACCTCCCTTCGAGGTGCATGCAGCTCAACGTAGGAGAAGTAGAATCTTGAGAACACAACATCGTATTTTTACAGCTAGAGACAAGGGTGCACAATTATAGGGAAAGGGATTATCTCAGAATGAAATGTCCGAGAACAGGAGCTAAGCCAAGCATCAGCGGATTTGTGTTACTACGAAGAATAAAGAGAGACATTGCTGGCGTTGCCGGAGAAGTGATTGGAGATGATGCAAAGGTTTCCTACTAAACGGGAACGTAACTGGGACTATGAGTAAGACTCAAGAGACAGCCGGAGGTGGTTCTACGTGCTGCTCCTTCCCCTAGCGAGCACAGACATGCACCTATACGCACGTTCTCTATGTACTGGCAGCTGCAGATCTCATATGCTTGCATGTTCTTTGTACTGCAATAGGCTGTACGGCTCTGTTCTGTGAGAGGGAGGCTGAATCAGCCCCTCCGTATAGTTAAGACAAGCTAGTGTGCAGTCCGACGCCATGCTCCACCCACACAGATATTGCTTCTACGCAATCTCTTGATTTTCTTTTCTTTTTTTTTCCCTATGCTCTATGTGGCAGGATTATCAGGTTGTCTGATTAAGCCCCCTTAAAAATGAAGGCTGGTTTATGGCCTTTTTTCTTGTTCGGGCGGCGATGTGTTGGCTGCGATTCATGCAAATTGGAGTGGAGACGCCTTATAGTGCCCCGTGAGATTGTCTAAGCTTCATACAATGCCAATGCCCTTTGACATCCTGATGTGGGCGTTGCTTTTTTGTCAAGATTTTTGGGGCCCCACATCTTTTGACGTCAGCTCAGCAGTTTGAAAAGGCATAAAAGAAACGAAGCGAACAAAGCGAGAGGAAAATACAGCTCGCTTGAGTGTATGAAGCTGCCATTAAGGCAAGCATCCCATGTAAGCACATCATAAGTATACGTACATCAAACACATGAACAGCTACCGGTAGACCGATACAATTGCGTTGAAGGAGCCTGCTCTGCAAAAAGACACATCTTTCGGAGCAGAACAGTGCATCTTTCAGCGTCCCATTTGGGGTATCTTGTCTTGAAATAATAGATGCAAGTGATTTAGATCCCCCCCCCTTCGTTAGGGTTTACAGGCGTCAAGGGTTTTGGTGATCAGCAATTGGCTGTCAGACCCCCTGTTCGTAGCGACGAAAGCCAATTTCCACCCTGCCCATTTGGGAGCTAGCCACGAGCACATTGTGTGTTTGTCCTCTCCTGCTGAGTCGTGGATGAGTGGAAGAAGAAATGTAATGTATGTATCAATCAAATTAACTCAAGCTTATCTTTGGGCGGGTGGCGCCTCACGACTAGCAAAAGTAAGTAAGTAGGCAAGTGTACTGCTGCTCTACGCCTTTATACACGGCTTGCGCCCATGGTGCATGTGCATATGTACATGTAAGCACCTGGCTTAATTGTGTGCATCCATTTTCGTCTGGTTCCTCATTCCTGTCCTAGTAGGAGTTCTAATGCTAAAAAAAGGGTCCTTGTTGAGCTGTCCCTGACTATTACAGTAGGTGCTACTTTAGCTCAGATTGCCTAACCAGGCCTGGAGCTCTAAAAGCCAGACACCCACCCGCTTTATCTCAACGTGCAATATTAAAGTTAATCCTCGAGGGGGAGGGAGAGGAAGAGAAGAGGGGGCTTTTCTTGGCCTAGGTCTTCTTGCCTTGCTCTTCTTGGGGCCCCTGGCTGGAAATCTCTGCTTCAATTTCAGGCTTCTTGACCTCCTCTTTTCCTCTTCTTCATGAGTTGCTCGCGTCTTTCTCCTTCCTCCTTTCTTTTTATTTCCTTTGTGATCGTGGATGCAACGAACAACCTTTACTTCTTGGCTAGCCGTAGTATGTAGGAGTACTGGTAGAAAAGCCGTCCTCTCTTTTGTTGCAGCTTTGCTCTTCTCTACACTCGCTTACAACTGTTCTTCTGTTTTCTTTACCTTTGACATTCCTTTTATTTTATTTTTAGTTTCTTTTTTTTCTCCGCCGCTGCATTAGTTTTTGCAGTTCTTGATCATTAGCTAACCTTTGTTCAGTCGTTCCTTTTTTTCTTCTTTTTTTTTTTCTCTTTTTCTCTTTTTTCTTGTTCTTCTGCTCTTCTTCCCTTGGTGCATCCCGCCTCCCCTCCCTATATCTACATTAGTATACATCACGACTTCAAGGTGCAACACGGCAACAATCAGCTACTTGCGATCGAAACCCTCAGCCAGGCTTCTTTCGATTCGACCAACGCATATATACGCACACGTCCCCAGCTAGACCCACGGCCGTTTTCTTTCTCTCTGGCTGCCGCTTTCTTGCACAATATTCAGGTTCGGCTTCCAGGCCTTCACATCCATCGTTACAGTTCACAAGCCAAAGCTGCTCCCCCCATCTCGTCTTGTACCGTCTGCACTGGTAGCACCTAAACCTAACCCCAAACACCAGGGCACTGCTGCTTCAGGCACACATTCGCAGAACACGCCCACATGCTCCTTATCGCATGATAATAATGATATTTGCATCGGGCTTTTTGTACCTTTTTTAAAACGACACCTTCTTTTTGTCTTCCTTGTATTTCCCTTCTTCATCCTTTTGATTTTCTTTTTATTTCTTTTCTTTTTTCCCTCATTTATCCCCTCTCTTCCTTTTCCTACCCTTCATTTTCTTTTCTCTTCTTTTTTATATTGGCTTCTTGATCCTTCCATTCAAGGCCCGCCCCCCTTCCAAGTTTGTTGCGATTGTCAACGTCACAAGAAAAAAAAAAAAGGAAACTACGCCTTCCGTCTTGCGATCGTGGCTTGCTGCACAAAAAGTAACGGAAGTAGCACATACATATCCGCTACTTGTTACATACAGCCATTTCAGTTGCAAGTACAAGTACTCGCAAGTACACCCTTGCGCCCACCACCACCTGACGTTGTTCGTCCGTCTCAGTCGACTCTTTCCTTTCCATACCAGTCTACAAAGTGAGTTCTTACCTGGCAGCTAACCCCCCTTCCCCTTCGCACCTTCCTATCCCGCCTTATGTTCATCTTTTGTGCGTCAGAGGGCTTCTAAAAGAATTTCTCGGCATTTAATCACCTGAAAAATCTCTTTTTCCTTCCTCAAACTCATTTCTCTTCTGCTTCATCTCACCTTTTTTTTTTCCTTTCCTTTCCTTCCCTTTTGCCTTGACTCTTTATTTTCTTCCACATCCAGCCAGTGAGAGCCAATTCCTTGGTCGCCCCTGAGACAGGCTTCTGGCCAGAATCTAGCGGTGCTACTCGTCTACCGAGTAAGAATTGCCCACACACTTGCTGCTGTGGCCTTGACCGTTCTCGAACTTTTCTCCCATTGGACTGACTGGCTAATTGACATCAGCCTTATTCCGCCATCCCCCTTCTCACAGCAGGCTTCATTGCGACAAGACCTCGACATTTTACGGACCTCAATACCTTCTAGCGAACGCTCACAATGCCGGGACTCTTCTCGCGCCTTTCTGGCCGAGATGGCAAGAAGAAAAAGACCGGCCTCAATGACGATAACATCCAGATGCTTCCCAAAAAGCGCTGGGACGATGCTTGGGCACGGACAAGCGTCGAGCCGGAGGAGATCCAAGAGCTCATTAGACGCTGCACCGAAGAACTGAAATCGCGTGGTATGTCTATCCTGCTGCTACAAAGTGTGCATTAACTTCTCTTGGTTGCTCAAATGCTGATGCCGTATTTCTCTAGCCCTGGACCTCCCTTTTTTCCTGCTCCCCTTCCGCCCAACCTCCAATCCCAGTGCCGTGCGCACTTTCGTCCGCCGCTTCTTCGACCCATCCATGGGCCTCAAGGGCGATAATCTAGTCCAAGAGCTACGTATGACTGATCCTATGGTATGTTTTTGATCTTCACGCATACATGCAAACACATGTGTGGTTCAAGTATGTAACACAACCCGAAACTAACTGGTAAACCAAGGTCATCTGCGGCATTGTCAAATGGTGCTGGTCGCGCATGTCTGGCGGTGTTGTAGGCTGGGGAGTTTATGAGCTCTTCAAAGTGGGCGAAAAAGGTAATTTTTCTGGTGGTCCACATCCGCATCTACATCCTCTCTCTCTCAAAAAAGCGAAGGCGTTTCCTGCAAGCCACCGCCATTGAAAGCCACCTTTTCTAACAAAAGTACTCTGCAGATTCTGGCTTGGCCCGTGATTCGTTCAAAACTTTTATTCCTCTCAGCGCTGAAAATGGCGCGAAGTCGTGCATTATATTCGACTTCTTCGATCTTCTATCGGCCATTGCCGCGCATGCCAAACTGAACGGCATGGGGGGCCGCAAGCTCTCGCGCATGGCATCGTGGTGGACCTTTGAGCACAAAGACACTGGCAGCGGCTTTGACGGAGGCTACAAGGTCTTCTTAGAGTAAGTTGAACCTGCCAAAGTAGACATGTCACCTTGGAAATAACCTGCATGGTATTGTGCATAAGCTAACACTCGCCTCTGCAAAACAGTGCTGCTGATGCTACCAGTCATCTCTTTTTTGCGTATCTGCGATCTCTTGCGCCCTCAACTCCCCGCGCTGGAATTTCGATCCTTCCAATGTCCATGCAAAAACTTTTGGAAGAGACGGAATACCCTCCTCAAAGACCCAGCCTTCTTCAGTATAGAACCCACAAGATTGCCATGCACGTTGATGCTGTTTCGCCTACTCCTTTTGCTCTTTTGCGCCGGGCCAAGCACTTCCAGTTTCGCGACACCGACAAGGGCTTGACGGCATACTCCGAGTTTGAGGATCCCGTTATGGCTCTTACTGAAGAGTGTCGCCGCGTGCTCAAGGCCATTTCGTCCATCAACCAGTCTCAAGTTTCCAGCTCCAAAATATCGACTAGCCTAAGAGACGCTTCTTGGTCTCGATTTGAAGATCTCGGGTTTTCAACGACCATGGACGAGACCGACGAGGACGAGGATAAGGCTGTTTTGGCGCGCCGTCCCCCTGCTGGGCTCCGCACTAACCCTGCTTCGGGGAGTGCTGTTAATCTGGGCCGACCTACCACTCCTTCTTGGGCCGACTTCATGTCTTCCGGGTTTGATGACTCGGCCAACGGTAATGCGCCAAACCTTCTTCTCCCCCCTGACAAGGTTCTGCCCCCTATTGAAACGACCGTTCGCCAGCATAGCTCCCAGTCACACCAGCCTCGACTAGAAAGCGACTTCCAGGCCATCGAGCCTGGTGAGCTTGCCAGTATCTCTGCCATTGAGCTGGATGATTGCTTTTGGTGGGTGTGGATCAGCAGTCTGGGTCCCGAGGAAACTGCGATTCGTAAGTCTTCGTTTGGTCGGTGTGCCGTTATTGAGACTGAGATCAAGACTGCTCGCTGGCTCGTGATCGAGGAGCTGGTTGCGGGCGCTGGTCCTGATCCTGAGGAGGGTGCATACATTGCCGAGAAAAAGGGCTTCTTCAGCTGGACTCGTAGAGGCAGACTCATCAGGAGTAAGTCGACAGCCACGAAGCCAAACCAGGATAAATCGCTGGGCCAGGTAAATCAGCTGAGCCACAGCAAGACCAGCATCGGCCCTGACCAACAAGCACGCATCCAGGCCGCTGCTGCCCAGCTTCAGGCGAAGCAAAACGAAGAGCGCCAGAAGTTGCTGGCTCTTCCCACTCGCCGTGGCCGTACTGATTCAGAGTTGCTTCATGAAAAAACCAACAGCATGATGACTATGCAGACGGCCTTGGTTAGTGAGGCCTCGTCCGCCTTGAAGTGGGCTAGCAAGTATGATAAGGACACCATCCGCAGTGAGTACATGAACAACAGCCAGGCTGGCAAGGGCGAGGGGCACCTAGACGTTGTTGGCTCTCAACCCGGCCCTAGCTCTGTCAGCATTGTGCCAACTGTTTCCAAAGAGTTGCCCCAGGAGCGTGTTCAAACCCCTGAGCCTGTGGCCATTGAGCCTGTTGTTTCGGCTCCTCCTAAACCTAGCACCGGGGTTAAGCCTGTCCCTGCTCTGAAGAATTCCACTGCTGGCCCATCCGAACCCAAGAAGGCCAGAAAGCTTCAGAAGGTTGCTGTTGCCGAAATCCATACTATCATTCCATCTCCCACTACCGAGAAGGCTCCCAGTAGCGGTGGTGGCCTGAAGAAGCTTTTTAGCCGGAGGAACCGTTCCTCTAAACTCCCTGAGAATGCTGCTGTTGAGGTAAACAACATGCTTAAGCAGGCTGAAAAGCCCCTTGCATCCCCAACGAGAATCAAGGAAGCTTCTATCCCTGCTCCCATTTCAAAGGATGTGCCTGACCCGACCCCCGAGACTATTGTTGAGCCTGACCATCTTGAGATTTCAGAGCCCGTTACTGTAGAGAACACTGAGCCTACTATACCCAGTGGTATTCCCATCGAAGCGCCCATTGATGCTGCCCCTTCACCTGTGGTTTCACCCTTACCGAAACAAGATAAGCCCAAATATGCGCCTTCTGATGACGGCATCAACACTGATGACGCCAACGAGGCCAACCAGGAATTCTCTCGCTTTGACCAGGGCCCTCTAGTTGACCAGCCAGCTTTTGTCCCCGAGAGTGACTCCGACGATGCTGCTCCTCCTCCTATTCCCCGCCATGCGCGAACCCCAGAGCCGGCTGCTGCCTCTAAGCCCAAGCCCAAGTCCACCGAGACCAACGAGTCGCGTGCCGAGTTTGAGGATGAGCGCTGGGCCCGTTTGCGCCGTAACGCCCAGGAACGTGCGCTTCAACGCCAGCGACAGCATCCCCCCAAGCCGAGACCGGCTCCTGTCACTCGCACAAGTGATATGGAAGACGACACTAGTGGCGAAGAGAGTGAGTCAACCCCTCCCCCTGCGCTTTGAACCTAATGAAATGAATGAGCTTTACTAACATGGCATTAACTATAGCAATCGAATCGCGCGTTGCACGCATTAAGGCTCGTGTCGCTGAGCTCACAGGCAACATGGAGGGTGTTGGTAGTCCCGGTGTAATGGCTTCTCCCATCCGCCACTAGAGAGGTTCGACGGACGAAGCTATTTCTCCTACTGCCGCCCCCTTAATGCCTCCGGCTTCTGATGCTGTTTCTGATGCTGCTGTTGCTTCCGATTCTAATGTCAATACCACTACTACCCCCAACTCTGCCCTGGGCTGTGCCAATCCATCTCGTTTATCAGCGTCACGCGTGTCTCGTGCTCGTCGCTTCAAGCATTGGTCTCTTTGCATGCGGAAAGAGCGGCGCCGCGTCAACTCGCTTTGAGATTTTGAGCTTTTCCGCCTCGTTCGTTGTGTCACATTAGTCCTGCCCCTATTCCGATCCCATTTATTTTACAATCATGGGAAAACTCATGAAGTGTTTGCCGATTTCTGTTCCTTTCCTTTTTTCCAACCTGGCATTTTCTTTTCTTCACCAGTTCGTTGCGCCTTCTTTTATCCTACTCTCTCTCTCCCTCTTTGTATCCGCCCATTTCCTTCGTTGTGTTTGCTTCCCTACTAATCCCCGATATTTTTTTTCTTTGTTTGCTCGATTTATTTATTATATCATTTCCGTTCTGTTTTGTTCTTTTTTATATCAACACGTTTTTGCCGCTCTCTTGCCTTTTCTTTCTTGCCTTTTATTTCTCTTTCAGTCTATCAAACCTTTCTTTAGTCTTTTTAATGGATTTTACAAAACAATAAAGTAGTCTGAAAAAGAATGAGCTCAGAATAGAAGATCCTTCTCAAATGGTTGCTGTTGGTATTCAAAAGTATTGTACATTGATTGCTGCAGGTTTACTTGACTTTACAAGCAGGCCAGATATCATATTTAAGTAAGGTAGTAGTTTTATAAACAATGCTGGTGCAAATCAACAGTAGGACATGCACGTTTGTTATTGTATGGTTTCATATTTTTGTTTTTTGTCTTTAGACACATTCTACACCCCACTAGCTCTTATAGTGAGAGCAGAGTCGGGGCCTTGATCTCGGTGCCCTTAACCTTGTCTAGGTCCTCACCACCCTGTAAACAATTGTTAGTATTGCGCACATTAGTGTGAATAGATTATTCCAACTTACGTAGCTATTTAGAGGGGAAACTTCAACGCCATTGTCTGGCCCCTCAGCAGTAACAGTAGCCCCGGCGGCCTCGACCCAACGGCGGCCCTGGGCCATGATATCGGCACGAGAAGTGTCCGGGTCATCCTCCCCAGTTCCGCGAGCATTCTTGAGAGGGGAGAACTCATCCTCGCGGCGGACCTCCATGCAGGCAAACTTCTCCAGACTAAGCATGGGGAACACATCAAAGACAAACTGCTCTAGCTTGACGCCATTGGGCTTGGTAGGCTTGATAACTTCGCTAGTTTGTAGATCGACGTAAGGAATCTTCTTGCGGGCAACATGGTGAGGTAACTTATCAGCCCACTGGGGAATGG
The DNA here is from genome assembly GCA_038407015.1 of Ceratocystis ficicola. Taxonomy (NCBI): domain Eukaryota; kingdom Fungi; phylum Ascomycota; class Sordariomycetes; order Microascales; family Ceratocystidaceae; genus Ceratocystis; species Ceratocystis ficicola. The sequence continues at coordinate 24,230 of JAZBQP010000186.1, forward strand.
AGTTTAGGAAGCCAATCGAGTAGTAGTGGTTGACAATATTGGCGGCACGGAAACGGAGCACGCCGGCCTGCTTAGAATCATACTCATTGGCAGTAGCTTCATCAATCTCCGAGTATTCAACAACATCGGGCTTTCCATTCTTCAACAAAATTAAACCGACGCTTTCGGTGGGGGCACGCTTGCGCACCACTTTGGTAGCAATATCGACCTTCTTCTCGGCAGCAAAGCCAATGAAGATAGGATCGGCAACCTTGACTAGGCAGTTATCAACACAGTATGTGTGGATATGTTCAATGCCACGCTTCTTCATGTCTTCTAGGACACCTGAGGCAACTAGAGCTGCGTAGATACCACCATTGCCATCAGGAGCGACAGCAACCTTTCCAGGAGAGTCCATGAGGATTTTGCCATCATTGGAAATGCAAGGTAGCACACCCTGCTCAAAGGTAGTGACATTCTGCTCCTTGAGGCCGAAGAAGTTGTTCTCGTGGAAGAAAGCTTCGGTGGGGCCGCGCGTAGGACCGCTGGTCATGACGTACCACGGTACAGCCACAGAGTCGGCTGACTTGCCCGATGCCTGGGCAGCAAGTTGCTCTACACGGTGGATACGTTCGCCCTGAATTTGGAAAAGTGACTTTTTGCTAGGCAACCCAATGTCGAAGCAGCCCTTGGGCGCAGAGCTACCCAAACGAGTACCCTGGCCTCCAGCCATCAAGACAACGGCCACCTTGTTGGAGGCAATCAGGTTCAGGCCAGACTTGTACCAGCGGTCGATATCGGCGGGGGCAGAGTCCATAATGGAAGCGGTGGCATTGTCGGGAAGAGGCTCGAGAGTAGGTACGGCACTAGGCTCGGTGGGAGGGGGGTTAAGAGCAGTGGTAGCAAGTTCGTTGATGCGCGTAGGAGAAAAGGCAGATAGCTGCTTGAGCAGGGCATCCTGTTCGGTAGCGGAGAGCTTGTCGAAGAAGGTGAAGACTTGGCCTTGGCCAGCTTGCTCGTAAGCCTCGCGGAGTGAAGACATTGTTATGTATGTACAAGGAGGGAGGTGGGCACGAATTAAAAGTTCGTTATGTTCAAGGGCTACGGGCTTGGATAGGAAAAAGTAGGCAAATGTTGAGACAACAATGAAAAGATAAGTTGAGCGAAGTAAGATTTAGTTAAGCCAAAATTAATATGTAGATGAAGGAAGCAAGAAGAGGAAGAAGAAGATGAAAGGCAGATGTCCGGCCTTTAAGAACAAGTTACATCGTATTGGTTAGTGCCAAGTTGCTACGTTGTTGCGCTTCTAGCCAGGGCGGTGAAGTGGATTCGGTAGCCACAGGTCGTAGAAAGTAGCAAGTACTAATCTCTAAGAACCCGACGTGGTTGGGTAGGGCAATTGCTTCCCAATCCTTAGATCCTCGCAGAAAAATGGTTGCTACGAGGGCCAAGTCCATGCATAGGTACAAGACAATGGGAACAAGAGGAGAAATAAAAGGCTGGCGGGCGGTTTAAGGGCAAGCGGGGTGTCACAAAGATTATGGTGCCGGTACATTGAGGGGGAGGCGTATGGCTGTTTCTTACTATCAATGTATTCAACCGTATTAGTTACAGTACAAACTGAAATACAATGAATGGGCAATGAATGGGCTAGTTTGATGGGGCAACTGCCCAAGGGGGAAAACAAACAAAACAACCCCTCCTCCCTAAACGAGCTAGCTAGCTAAGCTTCACAAGTGGTAGCTACCTGCGCCCCAAAACCGCCCTGTTTAATGCCCCACCCACCCCTAGCCAGCCAAGCATCTCAATGTGTGTACAATATTGCCGCTGCTCAGAGTCCAGCCATAAAATAAGAGGCCGGTGGCTTGTTTCATGTCTTTTTTGTCTCTTCTTTAGGCAATGTGTTGCAGCCTTTGGGAGTAACTTCTGCACGGAGCTGGGGGGGTCCGTCCGTACTTGCAGCAGCTTGCATCTTCGTGAACCGGATTAAAGCGGGGGAGGGGGGCAGTACGTACTCAGACTAGCATGCGTATTTGCAGGGCTAAGGTAAGGTGAAGGCTGGCAAAGCCACCCCCTACACAACTAATTTTTCCTCATTGAGGCTCCCTTTACATCTAGATTCTGAATATTTCAAAAGTCACAACAAAGTGAGTAACTGCATCGGTAAAAAAAATTAGCCCTACTGGCAAAAGATTAGGTGCGTTCTCACCAACCGAAGTCGAATCGGTGACCTTTCGATGGCAATTCTTTCAAGTTACAGTCGAACGTGATAACCAGCTACACCATGGTGAGTTTCGACAGTGGTTGACCACTGCTCATGGCTTCTCCACAACGGCGCTTCTAATAATGGGTTATATTGCGATGAATTTGTCAATTGTCGACCACCATGGGCGGTTCTGGACGACGATAACATTCAGGGCCCAACTTGTCTGGGACGCCGTCGTATTGACAGCGTTCGCTAGTTAGGGTAGACGTTAAATAGAACAACAACAACAAGCGATGAATTCGTCCGGATGCCCATCTAATTCATCCAAGCTTGGATGACATCACGCTTATGAAAGAGAGTTAACAATTACGACTTTTGGTTAGGCGTAGGTCGGCACGCCCTTCTAGCAAGCTTTGATATACCCGTTGAGAATGGCCAGCCCAAAAGCAGAGACAGAGGCGGATGGATCTGATCCCGACACTGCCTCCTCATTTGCAGGAAAACTCGATCTATCCAGCTTCACCTTTACTGGTACAGCATCTCAAAGTCCCCATCTTACCGAGTCCCTCCCGAGCCCAGCCTTGGCACCTGTGCCAGGTAATAGACCCAAAAGGGTTCATTCATTATCCGAGAAACGACAAGCTAGTACCACTCTGCCTGTCTCATCCCCGCCTCAAAAGAAGAAACGAAAAGCCATCCCGAACAGCTACGCTCCGCCTTCACAATATGCCCATCTGAATTTGCTTCCAGATGCTATCGATCGAGAGCTTATCGTGCTCTTTGTTGGGCTTAACCCTGGAATCCAAACAGCACATAGCGGTCACGCCTACGCACACCCGTCCAACATGTTCTGGAAGCTACTACACTCTAGTGGAATCACCCCGAGACGATGCCGTCCTGAGGAAGACCAGGATATGCCGGCCTTATATCGGCTTGGCCTAACTAATATAGTAGCACGGCCAAGCCGGAATGGAGCCGAGCTAAGCAAGGCTGAGATGGATGCGGGCGTGGAAATGTTGGAGGAAAAGGCACGAAAGTGGAAGCCTGAGGTCATGTGTATTGTAGGAAAGAGTATTTGGGAGAGCATATGGAGGGTTCGGCATGGGCGTGGAATAAGGAAGAGCGAATTTCGGTACGGGTGGCAGCGAGAGACAGAGAACATGGGAGTTATTCGCAAGACGGAGGAAGATGAATGGAGAGGAGCGAAGGTGTTTGTTGCTACAAGTACAAGCGGGCTTGCAGCTACGTTGAAGCCTACAGAAAAAGAGCAGATCTGGAGGGAGCTAGGCGAATGGGTTGAAAGGCGAAGGGAAGAGAGACACCAAGAGACTGAATAACTACATCTACGTAATGTATGGTCCTGGGATATGGACGATTGAAAACTTGCCTCACATGTGGTGAGCGCCACAGGCATGTGTGAGTTTGGTGGAGAGGTAGGCATCCATATTGGCTTAAAACATCTACAGTCTCAACAAGTTTTTATAGACTAAGAAATTCAAGTAAATAACAAATGGAAAAGAGGATCACAAAGAGGTCAAGAAACAAAACAAGCGATACCTCTAGATGAGGCTCTGGATTATGCAAAAACAAGTAATCAAGAACGGAACATATCTGACCAGGACAAACAAGTTTTTAGTAATATGGAATACAGAAAAGAAAAAATAAAGACGCCAAGAATGGCCTCCGAGATCCATCAAGCCATGCGCGATATTTCCAAAGTATAACTTTACAGCAATGAAAAGAATTGCTGCCAAGCTAGACTGGTCTTCCGCCAGCTATGCTTGATCCGCCTCATCACTTTCTTGTGCCTTGGCTGGAGAATCTGCCTTCTCAGGTTCTTCGGCAGATTTAGCGTCGGGTTTGGCTTCATCTCCCTCATCCTCGTGGATTTTCACCTCTGTGCCACTGGGCTTCTCTTGTTCCTTCTCGGCAGTCTTCTCAGCTTCTTCGGAAGCATCTTTTCCTACGTCTTCCGACGTAGAGGTCGACCCTTGAGATCCAGTCTTCTGGGTAGAAGTTTCGGCTCGTGCAGCAGCCGTGCTGGCAGCTGAAGCAGTAACCGCCGGTGGCGGAGGTGGGGCAATCTTAGACGAGGGGACAAGCGACCAGTCGATTTCGCCGCTTTCGCCATAACGGGTGACCAGCCATTCATTGGCTTTGCGGAAATGACCACACGTAAAGTATCCTCTCGCAGCACTTAGGGGACTGGGATGGACGGCCTTGAGCACTAAGTGGCGTTTCTGGTCGACCTTGACAACACGCTTGCCGGCCGGCGTGCCCCAGGCCATAAAAGCAACGCCGCGCTGTCGCTTCTGCGCGACCAGGTCAATGACGCGTTGGGTGAAGCGTTCCCAGCCACGGTTGGCATGCGAGTTGGCTTCGTGGGCTCGCACGGTCAGGCAAGTGTTGAGCATCAGTACACCGCGTTCGGCCCACGGAGTGAGCAGACCATTGTTCTTGGGAGGCGTGACAAAGTCAGGGTAGTCATTGGTCAGACAAACATACATGTTGCGCAACGATGGGGGCGTAATGGTCGGGGGTCGCACGGAGAAGGCGAGCCCATGGGCCTGGTTGACATTGTGGTATGGGTCTTGACCAAGAATGACGACCTTGACGGTGTTAAAGGGGGTATACCGAGACCTACAGTATACAAGGTTAATATTGGATGTAGCACTATGCAGGATAGTCAATCCTTCTTACCAGGAGTAGATATCTTCACGAGGGGGAAACACCTTGCGCCCATTAGCAACCTCGCGGTTCAGGAAACGCTTCAAGTTGAGGAACTCTTCAGTCACGATCTCGTCCTTGAGAAGGGCCAACCATGATACATGGAGTGTCTCAATCTCCAATCTTAGGAGATCTCGCTGCTCGTTCGTTAGAGACTGGACCCATTTCTCCTTGTTAAAGGCTGGCAAAGGGGCAGAGCCGCTAGCATTGTTGCCCCCTGACGTCGACGCGGGCTTTGCATTGAAGAACGACGTGATGCTGGCATTAGGCTTTGTCTTCTTAGACTCCTCGCTGTCGAGGGCGGAGGTTGCCTTGCGCTTAAGTGTACTCATCGTAGGTAATGTAGAAGGGGGAGGGGGTATGTGCGTGAGGCGAGGTTGAGGCACCAAAAACACAAGTCAACTGCAAGTCGCGGTGAGGGTCTTCGCAACAGCGCGTAAAGAGCTTTCTTTTTTCGGGGGGACAGAAGAGACAAAAGTCGTTAGATTGGCCGTCTTAAGCTTTAAACTTTAGAGAAACGGATATCGAGGATGAAAAAGCGGTTGAGATTGTTAGTGGGACGTGGATGCAGATATAGCAACTACCTGTAAAATCAAACAATGGGTAATTTTAGAAGTCAAGTAAATAAAGAAGCTGCAAAACATGAGATAAAGAAGGCTTGAAGCAGCGGGACAGCAACCAACAACCAGAGGCAGGCAGCAGTCAGAAAAGTGGGTCTTGAAGTTGCTTTTGTGCTTAACCCTGAATGTACACAGCAAGGAGCAAGTGAAGATGGGTAGATTAATTACAGATCAAGTTGAGCACATCCAACACCAAACGCCCGGTTATAACGGTTGCAAGGCAGGTAGAGAGAAGGGATAGAGAGGGGAGAACGTATAAAAATTTTGGGAGATGATGATAGAGAAAACAAAGCTATTAAAAAAGAGCAACGGGCAACAGCCTGCCAGTGTATGAAGTAAACAGCCAGGATCAATAACACATACATGGTACAAACATTAGAGTAGCGCTCGAGTTGTGGTCAGTTACCTGAGAGAAACAAGAAAAAGAAAACATGCCTTTTTAGCCCCTTAAGCCGTCCATGGCTAGTGGCCTACCTACAAGAAGGGAAAAAAAAATAGAAAACGCTAAAATCTGAGAGATAACAATTCGTAATGAGAAAGAGGAGAGAGGGGGTGAAGAAGAAGAGAAAATAAAAGAGGAAGAAGGCAAAAGGGGTTGTTCCCCCCCCCCCCCCGGAGAGCACGAGGTTTAGGACGTAAGCTCAGTACCTTAGAGATTGTTCTCTTCGGCTGTCTTTGTTTTGTTCTCGTTTACAATACGGAATCCAAGCTTGCAGACTTCGTAGCTGCTAATCATGATTCCGCATGCCGGTGCTACCTTGAGGGTTCGTGGTGCCCAGCCCTTCCAAAGGCCTGAAACTCCTTCATTCTGAAATATATGCCACAGTAGCTTGACCATGGAGTTCTGCTCTGGTGCTTTCGCCACCTTGGTTGCCGTAAAACCGCCGTCGCGGAAGACTTGTGTGCGTGTCTTGCCAACATCAAAAGGCGTTGTGATTATTGACGCAATGGCACCAGATATGGCGCCAGATACGAAGCTGTCAGTGAATGTGTCGGATGAGCTTCCATGTTCCTGGAACGCTCTGCGAGGCCGTCCTAGTTCGTCAATATCCTGCGTCGCGAGTCGTTGGCTTTCGCGCAGATTGACCAATTTGCCACGCACTGTCTCATAACCCCACCAGTAAATGCCAGAGAAGGGCACATCTCGCCATAGCGTCAGTGTCAGCCCGCGCCAGAGTGAGCGATAGCCGTTGGTTTCCAACATATGTTGCATGCCCCGTAGTGTCTCGATAACGTGGCCCGATGTTGAATGGCCTGATGATGCTTGCAATCTTGTGCGGAACAATTCAATCGGGTTCACAGCGGTAGCGGCCAGTGTGCGGGCTGTAGATCCCGCAACTAGTGGCGCCCAATCGTCATGGACAATTCGGGAGATAGGACTGCGGTGGTCGGATCGTAGCCAGTCATAGCCGGTAAAGTATATGATATTCGACGGCACGGACATGACAAGAGTTGGCGACAAGCCGCGCCATAATGTAGAAACGCCCTCGTTTTGGGCAATCTTGCGCAAGCCGTCCATGGTCGAGCTGATGCGGGTTTTCTGGGCGAGTTCAACGACACATTGCTCATCAATGGCAGAAGCAGCAGTTGCAGTGGCGATGCTTTGGCGGGGTAGGATGCAAGATTCGGGGTTGCCTGCGAAGAAAACTTCGCGGCAACAGGCCGTGACACCCAGATCGGCAGTTTGGAAGGCTCCAAGGTTAGATGTGGTGAGTGCGAGTTTTGAAAAGTCTATTGTTGGCGGCCGAAGATGTTGTGACTGTAGGCGAACTCGAACAACATCGAGGGGCGTCACTGAAGAGCACCAGATTGATTAGCCAATGTCAAGAGAGGGCCCAGATGAACATCTGTGTTTTAAAGGGAATAACGAGGACATACCGAGCAAAGAAGTAAGGAGACTTCCAGACATCGCCGAAATCATTTTTTGTGGTGCCGTGATAACGTCCTTGTCGCCATTTGAGCTAGTCGTAGCAGCTTTTCGTGCTGGCAGTGGTGCCGATTGTGTATGGAGTTGCCGGGGCTCCATGACTCGTGATGACGTCGAAGTCAGGAGCAAGCCGTTGTGGAGGGGGAGGCGTAATTGAGACGTTGTATGGGAATGAGATTGAGTGTGAGTGCGTAATGTGAGCGTAGAGAGCGAGAGACTGAGGTAACCACTTTTTAATAAAGACCGGTCGCCATGAGTCGCTGTTAAAATATCCCAATCACGAATTGTAGTATGAAGAGTTCGCTTGAAGATTTGATTTGATGTATTACTAATATAGAGCAGAAAAAAGGAAAGTGAAAAAAGGGTTGACCGTCCGGAGATGGAAACTGCAAGATCGAGAAACCGCAATAGGAAAGAACAAGAGGACAATGAAAAGAAAAGAAAAAAGAAAAAAAAAAAAAGAAAGAAAGAAAACAGAAGCTAGAAGCTAGTGAGGGCGGCAGGCGAGGGCAAAAATCGAGAGGGGAAACTGTCTCTTGTTCTAACTTGAAAAATTCAAGATCGTTTTATCAATCAGCCATGATCTAAAGACAAAAAAGGAAGTGGCTGCTGAGCACTCTTATTTCTTGTTCTTGAAATTTTCGCCACTCACACATCTGACTGCTTGTTGAAGCAGGTACAGGGGTACATCCCCCAGCTGGGCTGGGCCGGCTTTTGGCGGTTCTAGTAGAAGAAGGAGGGGCTAAAACTTAGTGGCTGGACCACGTGACCTCGCGTTTGCATTATGGGTGACAAAGGAAGGCCCGACGTCGGAAGCCCTTTTAGCTCTTTGTTTTTCAATCTGATAAGAAACAGCTAGCCGCCTAGTTATCAGATCTTGACAAGAAAAAGCATAGGGTAGCGAAATGGGAGGTCTGATGGTCAAATGCCGGTTTTCCTTCGGCCCTAAGTTATGCATTCACCCTCCCTGCACCTTGGCGCAACTAGCTTATGGATTGATTAGCAACTTGCGGCTTGACCATGAGTCGAAAGCCACACAGATTTACTGGAATTCTGACATAAATCGAGCCTGAATTCGAATATGGTTCGTGTTGAAATATCAAGATCAAACGACGCCAGATTAGATACTAACTAGGATTGACCCTTGGCAAAGCTGCTCCCGCAGAATACGACGGCATGTTGTAAACCAAAGCGGTCAGATGTCGTCTTCTGTAGCATGGGATTCCAGAATTAGTTACCTTATCGCGCCCTGCATGAAATGGCCCAGTGAAAGATACTAGCGGAGCGGCTGGCGTAGTTTTGTTTTATTACCAGTCGTCAAGAAAGAGGACTCCGTTCTGCTCTTGCGGGATTGAAAGCCTTGAAGAACTTCTTTGGGTGCACGGTGGTCTTCCTGGTTTCTTATCATAACTCTTTGCATCCAACACGCAATTGGCTTCTCTCCTGGGTGTGCTGTTTTGAGGCGGGCTCTAGATTCGTTCCTTGGCACTCTAGCTTCACTTGCGTGTCTGCATGTTAAGTAGCCTGGAATCCATGGAGCTTGTACCTTTCACAGGACTCTCATCCCTCCAAGGGCAAAGGATTCACCTTGTTTGTCAAGAGCGTTCTAGGCTGTGCTGTTCCATGTAAATAGGCTCCGTAGACGACATACTGTGACTTTATTATCTTGGCAGAGTTATATTCCCTCGGCGTCCATGTGCGCCGTGTCCTATCTTTCTGCTTCGTAGGCTCCATATACCTCCGTCTGCCACTTCCATCTACTTCCCTAGAGCCATATTTCTAGTCTCCAGGGTAGCCCCATTTGTGGTGGTTGCCCTTCTTATCTCTGGAACAGTCGTAGTAGGCAGTAGGTATCTATAGGAAAGGAACATACATTTTCATCCTGTACCAAAGGCAAGGTCCATAGGGTTGGTTAGGGTTGACACACCCCCGTATTCAAGTGATTGTAAGGCCGACGTACACAGATCAAGTCGATTGGCAAGATGGCCGAGTTGGTTATGGCGTCAGGTTAAGGTCGTTCCTTAACGCAAGTATCCTGATGGAGAAATCCGCCTGGGTTCGAGTCCCAGTCTTGTCAGCACATCGTGGCTGGCCCGTCCGCAAATTTCGCGAATGGAGCAGCTTTTCGTTTTTTTTTCATTGTTCTCTTCTTTTTCTTGGGCAAATATCGTTCGGTCATCGTCTCCCCCTGGGTGACTTTTGCCCCGCTTTTATAGGGGCTTTTGTCAATTATTATACAACTTAATAGTGGACCATATTGACCGTTCTTTCTCGAGTAACGCTCGGTGAACATGCACACTATGCTCCACCTTGGCCTGAAGCTGCACACCGAAACTAAGGAAAGCAGTCCATCACAAGCCCCTTCACTTATGTTCACATTTAATCATCACCCACCCTATATAACTTCGTATCCTAATCTAAGTCATTCATCTCTTCTTCGTCGGCTTTTACAACATCTTAATTTGCACCATAACCAAATGTACGAGCCAAGCAAGCTTCAGCACTCTGTCTCTCGCCTGCTTTTATCGCTTCCTTCCTTCACTTCTCTTATTTCTCTGCCTTCCAGCCCTTGATCTTCTTCTGCTGAGATGGCATCGTCAAAGTCCCACTCTCTTCAGCCACTTTCGTCAGAGTTAGAAGACTTCCGGTCTCAATGGCTTCACGATCTCCAAGCCAATAAGGACGATAGTACTGATGTGGCCAAGCAAACTAGCGGGTCCTCTGCCACAGCTTCCGCGCCACCAGACACCAAACAAGACGACGAGGAATCCGACATTGAAGTCGCTCAGAACCCCTCTGTTGTCCTTGAGCCAGCACTCATCGAAGATGTCGAGTCCTCTTCTGATGAGGAAGATCACGCGGGGCCGGCTTTTGGGGCATCACTGTTTGAGTATGAGTCTCAAAAGAAGGGGAAGCGCGAGCTGGTCTCGGCCTTGGACCATTTCGAGGAGGCTATTAAGAAAGAAGCTCACGGGAACTTGGGCGACAGTCTAAGTTTATACCGCAAGGCATTCCGGGTGAGTTCTGCTCCGAGTGCACAAGATCCCTCCTAGCAAAGTATAAGGGTACTAATAGTCTGCATAGATGGACAGTACAGTCGATAAAACTTACCGCCAAAAACACTTTCCTTCTAAACCCAAGACCGAAGGCCAAAAGCTAGCATCCCAAATACAGAAAAATGGCGATGAAACTCCCACAGTTCCACTATCCATGGACGAGCTTCTCACCAGTTTTTCGTCCTTGCAAATAGAGCCAGCCCCGCCCATAATAGAAGGCACGCCACCCCCGCCCTGTCCCATTGCTTCTGTACCTTATGAGATCCTCTACGCCATCCTTGAACATGTAGCCGCCCACGACATTGGTGACTTTGCTCGCCTTGCCCAAGTATGCAAACGAATGGCCTTCATCGTCGCCTCCGAAGAACGCATCTGGCGCGCCGCCTGCTTGTCCTTCCGCTTTGGATACTCCAGCATGCACTATGCCTTCCACCGCACCGTACGTGGCACACCCGCTACGGAGCTCGCCCCCCATAGCGCCTTCGCCCAGAAGCAGCACGATGCACATGTCGATGCACGCCGCCTTGCACGCACTGAAAAAGTATGTGCCGCATTGCTCTCACAGAAGCCGTTTTCCGGCTCATGGCATCGATTATTCCGTTGGCGCCCGCGTCTGCGCTTCAACGGATGCTACATCTCCCGGGTCAACTATTTGCGTGATGGGCAGACGGGGCCCGACCAGAAGACCGTCTGGACGCCTGTGCATGTTGTCACCTACTTCCGCTATTTGCGATTCCTGCGCGACGGAACAGTGTTGAGTCTCTTAACTACCGAGGAGCCGGCAGTCGTGGTGCCCGTTCTAGCCGGTGTGCGGGGGCGCGAAGAAGCAGACGTACCCGGGGCCCATCCATTGCTCGCATACCTTCTACGTGGGCGTTGGCGTATGGCGGACCCCCTAGCAAAGGAACCGCTGCGCCGGTTTTCGGACGGTGGGGATGAAGAAGCTTCGCCATTTGAAGTGGATGGCGATATAGTGGTGGAGACCGAGGGGATTGTGCCCAAGTATACGTATCTGATGCAGTTGGCGTTGCGATCGTCGGGAAAAGTGGCAGTGAATAACAAAATCAACTGGACCGGGTTCTGGAGCTACAACGGCGACACGGAGCGCTGGTCGGAGTTCCCGTTGAAGAACGAGAAGCCGTTTATCTTCAGCCGCGTCAAAGCATTTGGATTTGGCGAACTGCAGTGAAACGCTTGGTGGGGTTTCCCACGTTACGGACGTTAATGAGTCGGAATGCACACATGATAGGCACAGTACTTGCGAATATTAAAGACAATATAACGAACGCCAAAGCAAAAAGAGACGAAATCTGAGGTCCATATTACACAAGAAAATCGGATATGCTACATATAAAAGTACTAATGAGAGAAAATAGACACGAGATCAAGGTAACAATATGCAATACAAGCATCGGGATATAGAAGGAGAAAAGAGACAAAGCAAAAGACAAAGACAAATGGAATAACATCGCTTGTAAGTAAGTTGCCGACATAGCCCAGCCACATAACATCAAGAGCTCGACTTAGGAGTAGAGAAAAAAAGGACAAGGAAAAAAGAAGAAGGTAAGAAAGGTATTACTAGCAAGAGTTTTTGCCATGTTCAAGGCCAGTGAGCACATGTGGCCGAGGGTCAATGCGATATGCCTCGCACCAATAACAACAACCCGTTAAGTGGACTGCCGACGAGTGGGCTGTGGAGAGGAGTCCAATCATCTGATTCTGCGTCCGTCCAAGAACTGTGCACTGCGATCCTCGTAATAAAGGTTGCGCGCGTTCATTTGGCGCCGGGCCTCAAAAGCTGCTCTTTCCTCCTCGTCCAGCTGGAAGGCCTTCTTGAGCCACCCAAACTTGCTCTTCTTCTTCTTGACCTGGCGGTGGGTGCCACCCGACTTCGTCGTGTCATACGTCATGGCAGTTCCGACACTCAGTGTACTACCGCCGCCAGCGCGCGAGGGAACATTGCGCTGGCTGGCAGGGAAGGGGGGCATGGGCTCTTGCGGTGTGTTGGGGATAAATCGCGGTGTGTTGTGGGAGGTGTGGGGCCGTTGTTGAAGCGGAGAATGGGGACTAGCGAGAACAGGGTGATAGGACTGCTGCACTTCAGACTGGGGCGAGGGTATCAGAAGCTGCGGGGGCGTGGGCCCAGGCGACATGTCGCTATGGATAGAGGAAGTCGGCTGGTTGTAGTATTGGTGCTCCATGCTGGCACTGAAAGCCGAGTCAGAAATGCGCTGTTGCTGTTGCATCTGCTGGAGCTGCTGCCGCTGGTACGGGTTGACGGGCGCCGATGTTTGGCGCTGTGGGGGAGGGATGTGGATATTGTTGGGGGCGTGGCCCTTAAGGGAGATTCTCTGCCTCAGGGATGTTCTCGACATGTTTGCCTCTGACATGGAGGCTAACATTGAGCTGGAGCTTGGGGGGTGGTTCTTGCTGTAGCGTTTATCGGAAAGCAGCAGCATTTCGGGCTCTTGTGGAGGGGGTGGCGAAGCGTGGCTGTCGGGGGGCGAGAGGGGAGACTCGCGTTCATTCACTTTGGGCGTGTATACACTAGGCTGCAGCAGGAACGCCTCGTTGTCTGGAGAAGCGGTGGTAGTTTCTCTCTCCGGCCCAGACTCGTTTTCCGCAGAGAGTTGATCATCGAGGCCAAGGTGGGCGTTGAATCGGGCGTCAGGGGGGGGCGTCAGCGCGCCATCGCCAGGGTGCTGTGATATAGATGAGGTTGAAGGTGTTGGTCTTGACACCGACGGCTGGGTGCTTCCATGGGAGCGGACGCTTTGGCTGTCTTTAGAGAATGATGAGGGGGGGGATGCGTAGGAAGCCTGAGAAATGTGGGACATGTGGGCTGCGGCCTGTCCTTGGAGCGGGCTGGTGAAGGGCTCGATAGAAATCTACGTTTGTTAGTGTTGGTGGTTAGCTATGTGCGGGTCTTGTGCAGCAGGACTTGGCTTACCCAGGTTCTCCTGCTGACCTCGGCAGCGATGCGCTGCATGTCAGCCACCATCTGAGTCAAGCTAACAATGAGCTCATTCAGCTCCTTAGCCTTCTCTTCTAGCGTGATGAATGTCTTTTGCCAGCCGTCGGTGTTGTTGACCATGGCTTCGAATATGCCCATGACCCCGGGCCGCTCCTGGCACCAGCTTGCGTCGGCCTCACTGCCGAGGTAGTTACTGAAGGCCCGTGTTGCGTTGAAGCCGTGGAAAATATCGTCGTCGCATTGGTCGAGGAACAAGGTCGTTCTGGCGATGACATGCTCGATAGTTTCGCTACCGCTCATCAGTTCGGCCCGGAAGTTGCGGTCTTCGAGGAGCTTCTCAAAGACTTGCCGATTTTCCATGGGGAGACAAAGGTGCTGGATGCGACTGTTCAGGTCGCGTGCGGCCTCGGAAAGGTCTTCGAGGGAGACTTCAAGGAACTCGTCGATATCGTCAATGTGTCCCTGGAGGATGGTGATAACCTGGTCGGTGCTGTTTGATCTTCCATTCAGCAGCAGGTAGACACCGAAGGAGATTTGTGCCATCAGCTTCCACAGTTCGTGCTGCTTTTGCCCTGGTCTGTACCGCCATCTTGTGTATGGCAATGCTTCGCTCTTTGGCTGCTCGATGAGTCGTTGTCGACGGACCTTGGGGTCAAATTCTCGCAGGGAGGGTTTGTTCAACTCAGGATTGTGGGTGGCTTCTATGAGAGATTCCGAGAAGGCAGCCTGCATTTCCGCAACAGGGTGACTCGGTGCCCCAGGGTCCTGCGGCTGCTCTTGAGACTGTGGTTGTTGGGTGGCGAAGCTGTCATCCTGGACGTCGTCGTGGTCATAATCGTGATGCAGTTGGGGGCTGGACGCCGGTTGCTGCTGCTGAAGCATGTGGTGGCGATATTCCGTTGCCATGTCGTTCTTTTGAAATTCTAATGTCATAAACGAAGCCTGATCTCTGTCGTCGTTTTCTACCAAAACAAAAGGAAGGTTCTCAAGGGCCATCGAGCGGATATCATAGGGTGCCATGGTGCCTTTTTAAAGGGACACAGGTCCTAGCTGGGCAATGCAGATCTATATACTGCAAAGCTTCTAAAGCAAGGTTAACGTTAGCTAAATCAGCACAGCACACACAACACCCAAAACAAGGAGAAAAGAGAAAAAACGTAGGAAAAAAAACGACCCTGGCAATAACTGGAGGCGCTATATTTTCTACCAGGATCATCGGGCCTGGTCTGGGGGGGGGGAGGGGGGGGACGATAGCATTGTGGTCCGTGTAAGCCACAGCTAAATGCACAGCTCAACGTAGCATGCACTAAGCCGACTGAGGCAGGAATAATCACTGCAGATTAAAGTCGAGTCGAGTTGAGTCGAGACCAGCAGAGACAGGAAAATAGACAGGCCAGGCCCTGCTTTCCCGGATTCTCTTAATATTGGCGGGCCGCATGTAGAGGGCACAAGTAGGACAAGCAAGCAATGCAATGCAATGCCACACAAAGCCGTACAAAGGAGTACAACCGCAACTGGCTGCTTACATTAACAGCGAGGTATTGTTACAGAGGAAAGCATGTCCTGTCCTAGTTGTCCTGTCCTGGTTGTCCTCTCCCACCACTACCATCTTGCCAGGAGGGGGGGACAAGGGGGAGCTGAGCCAGACTAATAGAAAGCAAAAGAAGCAATTTTACGTACCTCTAAGATTGAAAAATTATGCAGCACAGAGAGCACAAACGGCGTTGTCGTATTGTTGCCAAGAATAGCGATAGAGGCCTTGAGCCCTTATAGGTGTGCTGTACGGCTGCTCTTTAGACAGCAGTTATATATCGTAGTATTTCTTTTTTTTCTCCTCTCTGTCTCTTTCTTTTCCTTCAAGGGAAACGGAGACAGTTGACTTTGGCGAGACAAAGAATGTCTTGAGACCTGACAAAAGGGAGCCGGTCCTACAGGGATGGTATGAAGAGTGATTTTTTAAGCCTGAGACCCAAGGAATGGAAGAAAGGATCTCGCGTTGGATCAGACTCAGAACCTGAGTTGAAAAGCCAGCCAGCCAGCTTGAATGCTACGACTACTGGTGAGACTCTGAGAGGGCGACAAATAAGGGGGGGGGGGGGGGGGGAAAATGGAGGGAGGTGGAAGAAGGACTAAGAGGGTGGGTAGGAGGGGCGAAAGGTTAGTCCGCGAAGAAAGATTCTGTTGTACAGATTCGGGCACAAATAGACCAGAGAGCAGCAGCTCACAGGCCGTAGCACGATGTAGGTAGGTTGCACCAAATTCCCAAGCAGATTTAGCGGCTTGTTTGTCAGGCAGGCTGTAGATATCCGACAGTTGAAAGACCAACTCAAGACACTTCCAGTGAGGCAGGCAGGCTAGGCCAGCAAGCCAAAACTATTCCCGCTGATCAATCAGCTCGTCAACGGCAAGAAGACGATAAGAAGGATTTGTCGGGTGATTATGGCCGGTTGGTGACAAGAACCAGAAACGAAATAGGCTTCAGGAGTCAGTCACGTTAGGGTGGCAGAGCCAAAACAGAAAGAGCTTTGGAAGTAGGATTACGGC
Source organism: Ceratocystis ficicola (assembly GCA_038407015.1). Classification (NCBI taxonomy): domain Eukaryota; kingdom Fungi; phylum Ascomycota; class Sordariomycetes; order Microascales; family Ceratocystidaceae; genus Ceratocystis; species Ceratocystis ficicola. The sequence continues at coordinate 40,263 of JAZBQP010000186.1, forward strand.
CAAGCAAGGAAAGGCAGTCAGCAAGCCAACCAAGCGTTAGTTCATTCCTGTTCGTATTTTGAGGGCTTGTCGAACAGGAGAAAAGGCAGCGAGCGAACTTTGGGCGGGCGGATGGGCGGGTGTAGTGGTGGTGTTCATGCAGCCGAACAGAGCAAATGCGCTTTTATAACTCAAAATAGAATAGAATGGCTTGGTCGGTGATAAGCTGGAGGGTGTCTCTAGGTCCAGAGGCGACGGACTGCAGGCTTTGGGCTGCGAGCTTTGAACCTGTCGAATGAGAGGCTCTTTGTCTAAGGGTGTCGACCGTGGACCATGAGCAATGGGTGGGTCGTATAGTATTGTTATCCTCTCTTCAACTTGTGGCTGGCCTAGCAGTCCCGTCTATGATAGAAGCGAGGGGGAGGGAAGGGGTGCAGAGAAGATCCTGACTGGCCGGTTGAAGCTCGTGCCTTTGGTGGGTAGCTGTTGTATGCAGGTGCTAGGCCAATGGGAGGCCAGACACGGGCTAAATGGAGCGGAAATAATGGTACTTGGGGTGGTTTACGTGGTTTACGTGGTTTACGTGGTTTACCGTAACCACAAACAAGCGTCGAAAAGAAGCAAGGACAAAGTTTGAGGAGGAACAAACGAGGGGATAAAAGAGGATGTGATATGAGAGAGAGAGAGGGAGAGAGAGAGAGAGAGAGAGGAGACAAGAGGGACGGGCTTCCAAATGGGACACGAGTAAGTTGCGAACGGAAACGAGGGGAAGTTCAGAAAGACCAAGAGGGTAGAAAGGAAAGACACAATCAAGTGGAAGGAAGAACAAAGAAGAGAAAAAGGAAGTAAAAGAAAAAAAAAACTCAGCTCAGACAAGCCGCCCAGTTCCTCTAAATCTCGATCTAGAAAAACAAGCAGTCGCATACAAACGTGGCCAAGCAGAGCCTACACACCGATGAAAAGAAAATACCAATAAAATAGCAGCTAAAGAGCCGGGGAATACGGAGAGAAGCGACTATACAATAGGGACGGGGAGAGTGCAATCCGCCAAACTATAGATGCAGGCCATAACTCTACAAGCAGGCATCCAAAGATGGCCGGCCAAGCACAATACATACGCGTGCGTCCTACGCACTCACCTCACTCTTCGCTACCCCGTCCATCCATACTTGTCCACATCAGTGTATTCAAATCACAGCACAGACGCGGAAATATATTGCCGAGAGTACATACATGTATGTGCGCACAGCCCACAGGAGCACAAATATTCAGCAAGTACGTGGTCTTCTGTTTTTGTATAGGTTCGCACCGCTAGCAACAGCTCACTAGAAAGTCCGCGAGGGCCTTTTTGTCGCTGCTTGGAGGTTGTTCTTTGCATCCAGTGCGACGCTGTACATCAAAGTACCAGCATAAGTAATTAGTCGTCCTCGAATATTGCAGCTTGCCTCGTTGGCGATGAGCGCTGTTCCTGTTCTTAGTACTCCTTTCCTTCCTCTTGCTCCATTTCGGACTGTTCTTGGACAACCTCAATTCTCTCCATTTTGCACAGACCTCCCTCGTCTATAGGATGCAGCGAGAACGCTGTCGTTTGTTGCGGGCGATATTAACCGAAAGGAAAGGCGACAGCAGGGGCAAGTTAGCTGTAGGGGAGCAAGAGGCAAGGGTGCAAGACAACAACAGACAGGCGATTCTGACCAGTCTTCTTTGAAAGGGATGCATGGGGGGGGGAGAGAGAGAGAGGGAGGAGAGATAGAGACGGAGAGACAGACAGAGAGAGAAAGAACAGACCCAAGCTAACTAGTGTCCCAATTCAGAATGCAAGCAGAAGGAAAATAAGACAAGACACCAAGACACATAGCATAGTCCTCAGCCCTCAGTTTCAAGGGTGGACATCTAGTGCTTGCTTGCTTGTTCGGCTCCGGCGCCACTTGCCCAGAAAAAGATAAGGCAGGTGCAAATTCCAGAACTGACGCATTGAAGGCAACTGCCCTTTTTTCACTTACACCGTCCGATGTTTACGGCAACTACAGGCCTAATGACCCAATATTAGGTGATCATCCAACAGCCTCCACAGCCTCAACATCAACCGCAACAGCAGCCAAAACGAGGTCATGTTTATTTCTTTTTGCCATCCCATGAAATGTATCGAATGTTCGTTTTTCCACCAGGCGGAGGCTCTCCTTCCAGGCCAGGAGAACTCTCGAAAACACCTGAAAAGGGGGAGAGCCCATATTAGCACTCCCTTCTCCCTTCCAGTTAGCGTCTTGACAAGTGACAGGGTGCTTGCTCTGTGTTAGGCTTGGAGACTAGGAACAGGAAGAGCCCCCAGCAGTGAAATAGCTTCCAAGACACCTTCGCCTTATCAAATTTCCATCCCACCTAAATCAACAAGATCATCTCGCCCGGCGCTGGTGTCCTTTTTCGGTTTGTTCTTAGATTGCTGTTCCAGAAAAAAACCTCTCCGCCGGCCTCAACCTCCTGTGTCGTCATTTTGTTCCGCAGGAAGCCTGGGAAGCCATCTCTGTCCTCCCCTTTGCTGTTAATCTTAACCTTGCTCAGTCTCGACGCAAGTCAAAGGAGCCAGGGTGTGGAATTCTTAAGTCTAGAACTCTGTGGGCTCATGGGGCTAGTAGTAGCTGTATGCAACGGATGCATGCATGTCGTTAATTGGCTTCTTGTTCAGTCTCCTTGAGTCTTGCGGAGGATTTTCAATCACCCAGCTTGTATTACTTGATTCCAAAATCTTGTGTTTGTGTCTACCTGCTCCTTTTTTCATTCCTTTTTTTTTACCCATCTCCCACTCACCTGGCCAGACCGACTTTCAGAATACGAAAACAGGGCTGTATCATACACTCAGCTTCTCCGACATGCACAATGGCAAGCCGCCGGCCATTTTCTTCTTGACTGCACGTACACAGGACAGGACACACAAGCCTACAGATCTCTATAATTGGCATACTTTCTAGTCCCTTCCATCAACAATCAACGTGGTCGTACGGGTCCTTTCTCTGCCTCCCCTTTAATAGTTGTCTCCTCTTTTAATTCCCTTAGGCACAAACTCTTTCTTATCATAAAACTGACGGGCCCTATAACAACCTTTTTAATCTGCCTTCAAGCCCCGCCTCCGGCCACCCAGAATTTGCAACCAAAAACAGCGCAGCGACTGCGGGGAGAACAGCAAAAGTCGAGAGTGCTTTTTCTCTTTTGCACCACAATTTTTGCACGCTATGCTCAAGTTTGCAGATTTCACGCTCCCAATTCCAGCGCGTTAAACGGGCTAGCTTAAGGAAATAGCTCTCAATAAATAGCCTCACAGCCCACAACATTCAAAATGCATCATGTATCTATAAATGCATCCTGGCCAACGAAGCCACCTTTTCTTAACGCCAATGTATCCCCCGGCGTGTCTACCGCTGTCTGCTTGCTTTTCTTTGGAAAATATTATGCTCTTTAATGTGGCACGGAAGCAAGTTGGGCCTTAGGTCTCCATACCTATATGTCAATTTTGTCTGTGTTCCCCCCTTCCCCCAAGTGCCGCTCGAAGAACCACAGTTGGAAAATTGCATGGCTCTGTAGAAGTTCCAAATGGCACTACAAAATCCACATTTCCTCTTTGATCGGACGCTCTTGGCTCAAAGGGCCTGTTGCTGCAAGGCCTGGAACATGCATTCTGAAACATCTCAGCACATTAATGCCTCCACTGTCATTTGATACACACAGCAGTGCCCTGAGCCAGCTGACCCTTCTCCGCACTTGCGAGTTACAGTCCCTTGAAACACAGCAATATTATGATATTCTAGTTCATCCTGCACAATCCAGATAATCCCCCAATGTATTATCCCAAGGGGGAGAAAATACGCACCAAAATCGGAGGTAGGTTAGGGTCACACAAGTCGAGCAAAATTAGCTCAGACTGAAGCTTCTGTGGGATTTCTAGAAATCATTTATAGCGTGCCTCCCCATTTGCGTGCTGATTGACAGTTAACCCTATTTCGGCCCAAACCCTATCATGTTCCTAGAAAACACTGGTTTACACTGCACCATGTTTCCAGTTCCGCATGAAGTTTGAGATTGTTTATCTTGATGTGTCATGTCATATTTCATGCGTAGCCGGCATCTACGTATATGCGTGTTGCATGTTCCAATGAATCAGTTCTTTTTTTTCCATGTCATCTGCTCCCCCAGTTTCTTCACATTAATCATCCCAACAAGAAACGAGGCGAAACAAAGAGACGGGGGACACTTTGGGCGAAATCTTCTTGGGCTTTGTTTTTCTGCTTTCTTGGAATGGATGTGGCGCACAGAATACAGGCTGTTTGCCGCTCAAACGCCATTCCAATGCGAAGCTCACAACAAATCGACCTCGATAATGGTTGCACAGGCTCGGACTTTATCAGGACGAATGGGCAGGCAAACATGGATATGGATCGACTGCCAAAAGCAAGAACAAGCGTGACATGCTGATGCTGGTCGTTGTTATTATTGTTGTTGATATTGGCTATTATGACCAAGTCTTATTGAAGCTTCTTTTCACATATGCACACAGGTTATACAACTTTTGCATATGGCACAGCAACAACGCGTCCACGGTTGACCCGATATGGTACAGGGACAGAAACATTCGACGAACTGGCGTAAAAATAGTATGTAAAAATGCGTGCACGGAGACCAAGTGTGGATGAGAAAAAAAAAAGCGAGGACCACATTGAAGCTATGCGTCTCACCAGCCATTTGTTAATTGAATTGGTTGGTGAGAAGAAAAGCAGGAAGAGGCAGCCCGCACATGAAGGTGGGGGAAAGGGGGATTTCCCGGAGAGGACAATCAAGAAAAAGAAAGCAAAAAAAAGGAATACGGGAGATTGTGGGCTCAGGGCTTCATGATCATAAGATGAGCAAAATCTTGCCGAAATTTGTTGATGACAATGTTCTTGCTGTTGAGATTCCGGAACAAAGACAGGGAAAAATGGACCTGACATGCTTAGTCATGTTATTTCCGACTCCGGTGTAAAAAAACCGGCTCCTTTTGCCAACGCGAAAAGAATTTGTACAGGCATGATCCTTGAGGGCTGAGAGCATGAAGGCTGGTGACAAGTTGGACAACCAAGTCCTATGTCCCAAGAAGCAGTATGTCGTAGCCCGTTCTCTCACGCAAAATCGCCGAATTTTGGACCTCATCAAGACGTTGATGTGGTACCCTCCCTTCCCTCCCCTCCCCCAAAAACCTTTGTCTCTCCTTACTGCCTGAATCATGAACAACCCAATCCTATGGAATCCGGATGAACAGCTCCGGATGCCTCCATCATAGCCCCACCTTTTATATATCTTCAATCATCTTTCTCAGTGAACAAAGTAAGGCAACTGCCATTTTTGATTTTTCTCCAAAAATATAGCACCCTTTTTTTTCGAGTCTTTCCTGAATGGGGAAATGACCAACCGTTGGCTTGAGAGGTCTAATTTTAACACACGACTTTTTTGTCTTTTTTCTTGGGCGAAAAGTGGGCGAGCAAGCTTGAGCAAGACAGACAAGACGATTTAGGACTACTCGTTGCCTGATAACGCAAAAAATCAGATGGTGGCTCCCAACACCAGTTGTCGCGTTGAGGTCTTGTTGACCCCAAAACAGGAAGGTGCTGTGTGAAGCAGGACTCGAGACTCGAGCTGGGCCGAATCCCGGCGCACCTGCCCGTTTTATTTCTTCGTGCTTGAAGGGGTTTTGGGGGCATTTGAGCAGATGGGCATTGTTCAGAGCTCTGTGGACTCGCGCCATGGGAATTATTCCTTCACTTCCTTTTGTTGACTTGTGCGTTGGAGTTGTCTTGTTAGCTTTATTTGCCAATGTGACCAAAACGACCACCACGCTGCACACGGCTGCTTTTGCGTACGCGTGCGGTGTCTGGCATTTATTTTTTCTCTTGGATCTGTTGAATCGTTTATGTACTTGCTTCCGCCGTGTCTTTCTGTAGATTTCCTTGATTCTTCATCCCTTCCTTTCTTCTCTTCTTGATACTTGACATTTCTCCTTGACTACCCAACTTTCTCCCCTCCCCTCACCCGCTACCACCTGCCAAACACTGCATAAGCCTACATGCAATCAACCATGTCCAAGCCAAAGATGCCATCCATCCACACTATAAAAACCCATATTTTACATGCCTTCGAGCTTGACACAACGCAATTCGATCCATCACATCGGTTTGAGACTTCGTGGATTCTGTCCCCGTGGGCGTTATTTGCCTGTCGCTTTGTCTCTGTAAGTATCCGTTTGTACATGCACTGTTGCGCCACACCTACACAAACGACGTTATCAGGTGTCTTTCTTTTCTATTCCCTTTCGCTTGCTGGCTCTTGCCTTGGGTCGGACATGGCAATCAACCCCCCTTCTCGCCCAAGTTTGTCTTTGTTCTCCTGCTAACAGTCCCGCCCTAGTTTCTTTACATCTTCACCACCCGTATCGTCCTCGTTGTCCTCTACTGCATTCAAGACTCATGTGCCATATCGCGCGATGAGCTCTCCTACTTCACTGTCTTGACCTTCTATGGTCTGTGCTTCTACTTCCTATTCTCATCGCTGCATACTTTGACCTACTGCCTGCAAGGCAAGCCTCTGCTTGCGCGCTGGCCGCGTCTATTGCAGGCTATGCATAGACTGTACTACACCACTATCTGTATTATGCCAGTTATTGTTACTATTGTGTTCTGGACCATCATCTACGACGGCACATGGTTCCCCAATGTTCGCGATGCCTGGGCCAATGTCTCGCAACATGCCATGAACATGGCCTTTGCCTTGTTCGAGATCATAGTCCCACGTACTCCCGTACCACCATCCACACACGCCTTCTGGATTAGCATCATCATGATTTTATACTTGATCTTGGCCTACTTGACCAATGCCACTCGTCACTTCTACCCTTACTCATTTCTGGACCCTGGTCCAGACGGCGCTGGATCAATCGGAATGGTCATTGCCTACATAATTGGCATTTGGGCAGGGTTCTTCGTGGCCTTCTTTGCTTTCAAGTATCTTGTGACGTTCAGGATTTGGCTGACGGAAAACATATGGAATATGACGGGGAAGTTCTCCAAGAGAGACGGTATGGCCACCAGAAACTTTTCCGGAGACAAGCCTGAAGATGTCGAGGCTGCTGCTGTGACGATAGCACACAAGAGTGATGTTTAAGCTAACCCAATGATTATTGGGCTGGAACGGATGGGAGGAAGGGAGAGGGGGGGGGGGGGGGGGGGAAAAAAAAAAAAAAAAAGGGGGGGTTTTTTTTACTTAATTTTCTGATTTTATTTTTTATTTTTGTTTCATTTTT
>JAZBQP010000187.1:0-47360 GCA_038407015.1 Ceratocystis ficicola
GCTCTTTGCCTTCATGCATCCTCACAGGCGTGGCTGCCGACTTGATTTTGGCTTCTTCTAGAGGCCTTGGATCGCAAAAAGGGATTTGATGGAGTATTTGTTCGTGGAATGTTTGGTGGTTGAGAAATAGGTGAATGCATGAGACGGTGAAGCGGCAGGAGGCTTGGCGCGGCAGACTAGGCAGGGCAGCGGCCGCTGCAGCTGCGCGAGCCTGTGCCGGCCGTCAGGCCGTGTCGCACGGACAGAGAGCAACGAGGTTGCTCTCTGCTTGTGCGAGCAGATCTGAAGGTGGAAGTGGAGGCAAGAGTGCCGACGACATCCAAAGCGGCGGCGACGTTGCGCAGGCGCGAAAGCGCCAAGCTGTGCAGCTGTGCAGCTGCACAGCTGCACAACTGCACAACTGCACAACTACAAAACTACAAAACTACAAAACTACACAACTACACAACTACAACACTGCAAAACTGCAAAACTGCACATCACCCCATTCCTCGCAGCGCACCGCGCATTTTACACCAACTCCGCGGTCACACGCGCCAAATGCGGAGGGGACAAGACCGAAAACGCATCTTCGCATGGCCCGATTACAGCCAGCGCAGCCAAGTTTTGCGCTTTTTCCAAGATCTCTGGCGAGATTTTGCAAAAAAAACGGAAAGCACACACCAAAACAAGGTGCCACTAAAATTCCGCATTGAATTCGTTCGACAAAACACCTACCCACCCACCCACCCAATCCGCCAGTTTGCCAATCCCCTGAATCCTTCTCCCCTCCCTCCTGCCCTTTTTAGCCTTGTAATCTGCCCTTTTGACCTACATTTTTCTGAATCTGCGCCTTGCCATGTCGCTGCTCTGTATTTCGGCTGCTTTGCAAGTCTGCAACCCCGCCCAAAACGTTAAAAAATACAACAACAAGCAACCCCGCCCAAAACACGCTCTTGTCTCGTCTTTTTTAAATCTGCACGTTGCACCGCTAGCTACTGCGACCCTCGTAGTTTAGTTGCTCCAGCGTAGCCAAAGTTGTAGCTCAAAATCGTGCCCGTAGCTGTGGCTCAGCCGCAATCGTAGCCGCAATCGTAGCCGCAATCGTAGCCGCAATTGTCTCCGTAGTTGGCCGCCCTGGCTGCAGCCTACCCTTGTCGCCGTCCGAGCTGTAGTCCTACTGCCCATAAATGCCAGCGCCGCCCCATCCTGTGCCATGCCACTCCCGCCAGCGCGGCAAACCCCCGCTCGCTGTCGGCGCAAGCAGCCGCCCTGCCGTCAGTCCGCCTGCCGCCGCCACCTCTCGCTGCCTGTCTGCCTGTCTGCCTGCCTCCGTTCCCATGCTGCTCACTAGGCTGTTTGCTCCCTTGCATCCCTCGCTCTGCGCCTCGCCCACCCCACGTTTAGCGCAAAAACACCCGGCCCCCGCGCTCATTGCTGTTTTCGCAGCATCGTCCATTCCCACACCCACACCCCGCGCCCTCTACCCCCAGCCTGCCAGCCACCAGCCTGCAAACCCCCAGCCTCAGCCTAACCCGAAATCCTGCCTGTCTAACCCATCGTAGTCCGTAGCGGATCAGCAAGGCTTGGGCTGCCTCCCAAAAAGTGGGGTTGCCAGGCTTCAAGCTCCTGTTCGTGAAACTAGGCATCACACGGCAACTCACGATGCCACATTTTTAGCCCCTTTGTGTAGCATGCCTGTGAAGGATCACGTTCAGCATCTTGCGTTACCGTCTCCAGGCAGCCGCCACTCTGCCCTCTAAACTGCACTGCCTGCCAAGTCTGCAGGCACTGCAGGCCGTGCAATATACACATAAATACATAGAGTAGATGCTGGTCTCGCTCATGCATTGCGCTGCCCCCGTAATCAAAGCAGGCCAGATTTTCAGTAGCCACACTCCATCCACCCATGTTCCAGGCCCTGGGCAGCTCCGGGCGCAGCTAATTACATGTCTCAATGATCAAAACCTTGGGCAGCCGTCCTGTTCCCGCGCATTGCCACATGCAAAAGAGCCAAAGCCAAAAACAGCCCGCTACAGACAATCCCCTCCCTCCCCCTCCCCCATCACAAAGCCGCGCTCCAACACAGTAACTTCGCCTTTTGGTCGGTGACACAACGAAACTGGTCTATACCAAATCCGGCCGCGCGCAGAGCCTAATCCGTTTAAGCTTTAACCTTAAACAGAGCAACACACTCTGACTCTGCCAAACGCCAGCGTGGTACAGGCCATCAACAACGACGGCCGATCCAGCAGGCATACTACACAGCCCCCAGACTCCTCCTCCCCTCTCTATGCCCGCTTTGAGTATCAGCTGTGCCGTAGAAAAAGTGTCCCCCGTAAAACTCACACAACCGGAGCCCCCCCGGGCCCCGGGCCGAACCCGCAGCTGCGCATAAAAATGAGCTGTCCTTTCCACACGCGCGTCCCCGGCGTTAGCAAAGCCCAAGATTTAGTTCTATCCATAGCGTGTAGCCATGGAGAATGCGCTGGTAGGGCGACGCAGGCGCGAAAAACCCTGAGCCAGTGTCCCAACTACGCCCGTGAGACACGGGATCCGCAAATCTCGCTCCGTTACCGCTCATAGCCTGCTGCCTTTCACCACTCAATCCCAGACACGACCTCAACAATCTCTGGGCTGAGAAAAAAACCGCGCTGATCGTATGTCGTCCACAACAGGCCGGCCCGGAGGCACACGAAACATGCACAAGGCAATGCTTTCCCCTGCAAGCCCGGTCTTCCAATCGGCAGACACGACGTCGAGGTACGTGAAGCCACAGCAGCACTACATCGAGCTCCTACAAATCCGGTTACCACAAAGCAACCCCCGGACATCAAATCATGCAGTCCGCCAGTGCCACCAAAGCAGATCCCGTCTAGGAAAGGCTTTGGACATTCCCAAGAGGCAAGCAGCCACCGGCGTCACCAACGCAGGCACATGAAAACTTGGAAAATATCTTGTGCAGACAGAATACTCAAGCCAAGATTAGTCCAAGACCTCAAAGATAAACCCATTCCTCGTTTTCCCTTGGAGAACACCATAAAATGCCAGCCCGTGCTCTTAAAAATGCAGCACTACCTGGTGTTTGCCAAAATCCAGTGCACACAGCCTCAATCCAGTCACGCGAGGCGCAAGGCTGACAAAAGGGACATTTGACACTGGCATCAAAAACATCCAACAGCAAAATTCTGGTGACACTTGACAGTGCAGTTGCTAGAGCCTGTATAGCTCTTGAATATAACGTCGCTTCCGGCCAGTAACAATGAAAAAACAAAGCAACAACAATTTACACTGGAAGAATCCGGAGCCAATTCACCATGCACTGCACCCCCCTCTCGAGACGCCAGCATAAGGCACGCTCACAAAACTAGCAAAAACCGTCAAGAGCCGAAAGGAACCTAAAAAAAAGGAAAAGAGCCCGCCAACTTGAGGCAGGCCCGCAGAAACACAAAAATCAAGACCCCCAATCGGTTCAGATTATAGAGAGGCAAAACCTGGGACAACTCAGGTCTTCCTACACTTTGAGGGCAGGCTTTCTTGCCCCCGGAAACACGACGCCAGTCAAGAGAAGCAGTAGAAGCGCAGAAGAGCTGCAAAAACAAAGAAGCAACAACTAGTTAGAGGAGACAACGGAAGAAGGAAGGGAGTGATGAAAAAGAAAAAGTAAAAAGAAAACACATCCCTTTTCATGCTTAACCCTTTCGTCAAGCCATCAGACTGAACTAAAAAGCCACAAGGTCAAGTTAAAGCTAGGCTGGACCGAGCCTCACCCTGTCCACTCCACCAAACCTAAAAACCAACACAGCCAGACCATGGCAAAGTGCGGAAACCCAGCTCCCTTGCACATACTTGGACCCTAACCCCTCGCCGGTTGATCCCTACACGCCCGGCTACAGACGGAGCCGCAAGGGGCATCTCCTTTATTGCGCTCCCGAGACAGCCAGATATGCTAACCGGCCCCTTCTTGCTCGCTGCGTATTCCCTCAAAGTTCTAAGCCCTCGGCACCGCAGTCCACTAACAGCTAAAATAGCTCAGAATGCAGAAACTAGAACCAGACCCAAACAGAGGTAGGCCCACTAGTGCACAGGAACTCCACTTCAACACGACCCACGCTTGAGGACTTGAGAGGGGCAAAATTCCGAGATGAATTGGCGCTCCACAAGACCCAGTCGGGAAAAGCTCTAGGCCCATCAAGACAGCATCACACCCAGCGACCCATGTTATACTATGGCACCAAAACACTGAACAGTCAAGAGCGAGCCCAGCCGCAGGCAGTGGGAAGAAAGAAACTGCAAGAGCCAACTGGCAATAAACCAGGGTCTCGGCAAAGACTAGGTGCGAGAATTTGATCTTGAGTTTCTATCCTAAACAGTACTTTTACAAGCTATTTAAATACATAGAGGTGCATATCTTCTCCATACCAACCGCACCCTGTGACAACGATCAAACATGCAGATAATGCCGGGACAGAAGTCGCCAGAGGGCGAGATTAAAACACGTGAAAACCAAACATAAAGGAAACATGAAGCGCTGGTAGTTTCTGGCTAACACTTCCTAAGCTCATACATTTTGTACGCTAAAAAGCTAAATAAATGCTGCCAGCAGAAGCCGAGTTTCCACGGAAGCTACCAGGCACCTCGGCCGTTTCTCAACTACTGCAATGTGCCACTACTGTTCCACTTCAAAACACACAGCCATCGTAGCCTGTGCCTTTGTGAAACGTAGCCGAGTATTTCGGTGTAAGTCAACGTTGTGGCAACTACTCCCTACGCCATGTCCTCGAAAGTCGCAGTTCCGTCAGTTAATTAGTTCTTGCCCTCTTAGGTTAAAGCTTCCAGTCTTCCTGATGCCAAGAACTAGGCAACTCCCTATTCAATTTGTGGCTTAGTAATCTCAAGATCGATTCCAAGTGGGCCAGCCCAAAAGACTCGGAAAACATGGCTACACACTAGAGAGCGTCTCCCTTGAAATGCTTCCACGCGTGTGACTGTAAAAAATGTGTTCAAGGAAACTTCCAGTCGAGTTGCGGATGAAGTTCGGGGAAACTGATAAGATGATGTACTTATCAAGAAAAGGGTTGTTATTTATAAAAAAGGAGTAGCCAAACTTTCCATCAACTTTACACAAAAATCACGGGCCAATTTTAACAGAGTGCAAAAACCTATTTGACTTTACACTCTGCTCCCAGTCTTGTTGCAGCTACGGGCGGGCCATCCTTTCCAAAAGCAGCCATCCAAAGCAGTCTTTTGCGATCCCTATACTTGGCCCTCACTCGCACAAGTTTCCATTGCATTTTCTAGAGGCTCTCCAATTTGTCGCTGTGCAAACACATCATACCAACGGTATTTCATCTGTTCTGCTGTGTATTGACTTGTTAAAAAGTTGAGTCCTACCATTTGTGCACAACTATGCCAAAGTACATCTACTAGGATTTACCCATTGTTAATCCGATCAAAGGTAGATTCTCCACAACATTCTGTTGTGAACTGATCCCTTTTTTTTTTATTGTATTACTTCAAGGACTAAATTTTCTATTTCTGACCGAGCAGGCCCACAAAGCATTGTGTGTTGTGGACTTACCCGATGTTCTACCGAACATGAGCAGATTCTCCACAACCTTCCCTCCTCTCAGATGAACTAACTCTTGTTTTCGTGTTTCCTGTCTCTTGTCTCTACTTGCCCTTTTTGGCCTAGCCCCATCCTGCACCACGTCACGTAACACCAGCCATCACTAGCTATCACTAACTGCAATGACAACAAAATGATGTTGAGCCAAAGGCTATGAAAAAGCCCCTTGGAAACATTGAAGCAAGAGCTCTATTGTGAATAATACCTCTAATCGGGTCAACACTAGGCAAGTCCTGGTAAAAAATTCCGTGACCTGGTAGAACCCAACTCCTTAGACACTACACAACAGGCTCAATGGCAGCACCTCGAAGCTAGCTCACAGTGTATTTGCTAGGTAAACTCAGAGAATTCCAGATGCAAAAAATTGAGGGAGGGCCGAACTGGCCCACACCTTTGTATCCTTATGAATAAGCAGTAGTTTTGCCTTGGGTTCGTCAAGCTGAAGGTTAGCCACCCCAGCCAGGACGAAAAAATCATCAGCTACCAAGGCAACTACATAAATACTGAGGGCATCTACCAACCAGCGTTGTGCATAAGCGACCTATGTCCAAGTGCCTGCTATTCCGAGTGACAGTATTTTTCTTACGTACACAAGAGTTTGCTGTTGGAGGTGCAAGTCTGTTGAGCTGGAGTTGGCTACTTACCACTTCTCCCTCTACGTGATAACCAGCGTGGCTGCAAATAATTCACCCGCATAGTCTTGTAGACACCCAATCTAGATGGCATAAAACTGGCTCCAGAATAGCCAAGCGCTGGCAACGTTGCTTCTCATCTCCGTCCATCGCTTCAACATTTTACAGCCGCCCCTCAATTAGCCTTGCCAGCTCTTTTCAACTGTGAAATCATCACAACCCAGATTTCGCTCAGCTTAGCACAGACCTTCAGACGGACACCCAAGCTCACAGCAACCGTGGTAATTCTTCTTGACTTGCTTCCTTCGCGAAAATATCACAATTTTACAAGCTAGAAGATACGACCCCAAAAGGCAGCTGCCTGATCAAATTTCTACATCAGACTAGACGCGAATGTGATCATACGATACCGGGGCAAATCTGGAAGGCACAATTGGCTCCCTCATTGATTTTTTAAAGTTAAACATCAGACCAACAGACGGCAGGATTAAGATGGCAGATAGGCAATTTCCTAATCTAGCAATCAAACTGGGCTTCTAAAAAACACCACACAACAAAGCCACTGTTGAGCCATATCATACTCTTAATCAAACTACCTGTCATCTCTCAATTTTTTTCGTTCCTACAAAAAGCTACATCATGAATTGGGCCAAGGGTTCTAAACCCCAAGGATGTGCTAAAATTATTTGAGAGTGGCCACCCTAACCCAGCCGTGAACAGATCAACCAGCCATCCAATCTCGATACGCCGCTTCCGGTTCTGGAAAAGATCTCGTAGCTTCCGATAACTAGGATAATATCACCGAGAGTTTCCTGTTGTAGCTTGGGTCCCGAGCATCACCTCGAGCCTTTCCCCCCAATGACATCCTCAACGGACCAACTTCGGCATCTCTCCAGTTGAGAATGCCTACAGTCTTGCCTATAGCTTTGTATGCGTGAATGCTATTCTCGGTGAGGTCGGTGTGGCTGGGCACAAGTGAATGGCTCTTAGTTAAGGGGTAGCGTCGTCAAGTGTTGGGGTAAAAGCGCTGATGGGGTCCTTTCATAGCTGCTATATCTGCAATTTGCACTTGCTAAATATCCCCATTTATAATTTCATCATACACTCTCATCACGTCCTAGTGTTGAGTGTTCTATATTATACCGATCGCAGCCCTTGATCGTCCATTGCATGTTCATACTCACCTCACCGTCTCATAACTAGGTAATCGATGTGCTCAACGTTTGATCTAATATCCCCGCATCAATGCTATCACGTGAGGAGACCGTCGTGGAAACTGCTTACTTTTTTCGTAGCTGCTGTAGTTTAATCGGGCCGAGGTAGAAAACTTTTACATGTTTTGATAGAGTTGCAAAGTTTCATGTGGTGAAGGACTGGATGGAGATGCGCGGACGAGGGTCACCTGGGACTTGAACTTGAATATATTTAACGTCTACTGGAATCACATAGATGGGTCACCTGGGCGTGGGAAAATTCATTGTTAAGCTGTACCAGGACTTGAAGGCACAACTATTGGTGAGTCATATTACTCGGCATCAACCGCGCCTTGGGCCCTCATTAAAGCTTTTCACTGCTGGCTCTCACTACCTAGCAGGCACCATTTTCCGTAGCTAGGGCCGCATGGATTGCCCAGTTTATTCTGATAGCATGCTTGACCATCAGGGTTGACGATCCTTGAGGATAATCGTACGACTTTTGCAGAGAGTGGTGCACTAAAACCTTTAGGTAGCTTCCTGCTCAAGATATCACATAGCATAGACTGTGATAATTCACATCTTTAACATTGCATCCCACCAAGCTATCTTGAAAACCAAAAAGACTCCTCTGTTTAGCAAACCCAGACATACCCTAAAGCAACCCCACAACGGGAGGAGCAAGGGAGATGGCAACAGAGCAGGCCAGACAGCGGCAAAGTCAATGTGGACAGGGCTAATATGGGAGCACCTGAGTTTGAAATACGGAGCAGAGGCCGAGGCTAGACTGACAAGGTGCAGAACACACAGCCGTCACTCCCAGTACCGTACGCATGTACTGAGGCTCGTAGCGATTGAGCGCTTATAACAAAATTCATTTACGCCCGTGGTTTGACAATAGTTGGAGCTTGGGAATATAAGTTATGTTCTTGGTGTTGTGTCAAGTCTGGCTCGGCCTGTGTAGCTTGGGCAGTTGCCCGGTTACCTGCAAAAAATCGAAGTGGAGACTTTTCTTCCTCGTTGCACCCTCCATGGCCAACTTTGAGAAAAGTTTCCATTGTCTCAGTAAGTACAGAAAAGTCTGCCGTGACTCAGTGCACCAGGAGAGCATTTCTCTGAAAACAAGAGCTGGGACAACTTTTTTTCTTGCTATATCCAAACACGGGGCTATATTCCAGCGCTAGCAATGGTAGGTCCTGTGATTTCAGAGAAATGAGGTCCGTCTATTTTTTCATGTAGAAGTTATAGAGTTTCTAGCTTTGGTTTGATCTATCACGCTCAATGTTCTCATTACTAAGCTTTTTATCGTTCTTGCCCTTACTATATCTCCCAAGAAAACCACGGACTTGTAATTTCATTAGACAAGGACCTCAAGCCTTTGCTACTGCATTTGCCAGTCCAGGCCTTTCCCCCTTCAAGAATGAAAATAGCAGAAAGCAACATCTAATGATTTGTATCTAGGTAGTGTATTTAAACTTTTGCAACTACCCATTTTGTCTCTTTCTCACCGCTCCTTCAACACAACACCCTATTCCAAGTTGGGTCATTTTGCCTGTGGCATGAGGCCCACAGGGTTCACGAAAGGAAGGAACGCAAAATAACCTTGCCATCAGTCGGTCTAGGTCGTACGAGACGGGCCGCTTTTTTGAGTGTCCAAGTTTCAAGACTGAGGAATGTTCTGTAGCTACCAATCAGAAAACAAATTGAACCATGTCCGAGCAACTAGGAAAACTCTAGAGCAGATGAGCATTTGAGTTTATGCTTCCTCTCAAGCTAACGTGCCTGCCAGATCTACCAGTGGAATGTGCGAATGACAGCTGTTTTGCTGTAGAGAATAAGCGAAAGACAAGTTGGAAAATGAAAGCTGTTGCCTTGTTAGGTGAGCTGACTTCAAAATTTGCCACATTGGCTACCTCTGTAATCGATTCACTTCACTGGGGCTTGCTGTGCTCAAAATCTGCGCTGCGGGGAACTCGCCTCTTCAAAACTGGAAGGCAGAAAGCAAAAGGCAGAGGATACGTTAATGCAATTGCAAAGACAGTGTAAGACTACTTGGTGCACAGAAGTGGTGAGATTTCGGCCTCTTGACGTAGGGTGCTTTAGGTCGCTGAAAAAGGCATGCAGTCAGCAAACAGAGCATTTGATCAGATGCTCTATAACCCACATTTTCAAAATCAGGTTCTTCCCTGCCTTCCACGCCGTCCACCAAGCTGCTATTACAGAAAGCAATATCAAGGGAGGTTTTAGAGGGTCTGGGCTTGCTCCCTCCAACCCATAAAATGACATCTCAAAGCAGCAACTGTTAATATGCACGAGATGGTCTTACTATAGGAAAGCGTTGGACAACTCGAACACGAGAATAAGACAGCAGGGCAGCGCCAGAGGAGAAAAGAACTAAGATACCGAAAGAAAGGCCTTTAATTAGAGGGGAAGCATTACCATCAATCAGTTGGTCGGATATTTTACGGTGCTTCTATTGTGAGTTTAGAACGTTGATAAAAGAGGATCGCCCACTTGTCACACACTTTAGGGGTTCAAGATTATCATGAAGTCACATTAACAGTGATCATGTGTAACAAGACCATCTGTAGGGTTTGTATAACCCTAAGACACCCTAAATTTTGTGCTTTCAACAACGAACCTACTGTTGGTTCGAGAATTTTGCTGTACAAACCAAGACTGTTACTACGATGCATACTCGTTACGTTGCACTGAGAGCTTGCTATTAAGATACCGACAAGTTCCTCTCTGATTTCTACTTTTGTGCCTTGCTTTGCCATTCCGCTTCGCAATTCTTCACTATTTAAAAATCGATTCCATTTGTGTGTGTGTTTGTTCACATTGATTTTGACCTTGATTGGCTTCGTCTGCCAACAGCAACTGCTTTACACAAAGATTTACAGACAACAATGTCCTAAATAGGAGTTGCTCCTCTGACCAATATCCTAGAAGGAAATACCCCAGATAAAATGTGGAATTGTACTCCTCCTAACTTCTTGATAGCTTGTGAGAGAGAATTTTTTAACGAAAAGAAAAGTCTAGACTCTATGCAAATGTGAGGCCTCTTTGCTTACTATTTCGCCTTCTAATTCACTACCCTTGTGAGTTGGATGCCTCTTTACCAAAGTAACTAGTTTCAGCAGACGACATGATGGATAACTCACAATACCGACAGCTACTATCCTAGAAAGTATGGAGGCCGTAATCAAGACTTGGCAAGCCCTGCACAAGAGATTCAATAGCATCCTCCTGTTTTACTACAGAACTCGAAGGGGCAAGAAATCCTCAATCTGAGGATATCAACATCACACCATGTCATTGACAGCATGACGGTTCCCTCCCCCGCTACGTGGCGCATCATGCATGCTGAGTGGCGTCCCACACATATCCCACTTCTTTAAAATAAGACCCACACCTCTTGTGGCAACACCCATGAAAGGATGGTGGACACCCTCCACCTCATCCTCATGAGTTCAAACATAGAAAGAACGAAGCTTGAGAGAATGTAGAGTAGAACTTTAATAAATTAACTGATTCAAACCAACGAGATTTATTCCACACCACCCCCCACTGCAGTTGCCGTTTTGTGTGCTGTGTCATGAGACCCATTGTCGGCTGTGGGCCACCATGGTTTTATGGGTCTGATTCACTTTCCTTTTTTTCATGCACAAATGATTTCCTACGATAGTAAGCAACCATCGTTGCTCAGTATAGCCTGGCTTGTAACAGTTAGCTATCCATGAAGATTCTTCTTGAAGTATGGCACGTAGCAAGTTTGCGATGGCCATAGCTAAACTTGTACATTTCTTTTGTACTGTTTTTGTTAACTTTTGTGTCAAAGATCCACATGAGTGTCGCTAAAGTCTTTGCAACTACCTGTTTGATTCTTTTTCATCATGTGTTTTGCCAAGTTCTGTCATCTAAAAAATAGGGCAATTTCTAGATGGACGCCTGAAGCTCTTGTAATTGCCTTTTGATTGTTTTTACCACTCTTTGCCTACCGCTCCTTGCTCACCACTTCTTTCGTCAAGGTCCGTCCGGCCTATGAATATTGCAATTTCTACATGAGCGTCTACACACACAACCCTTGAAATTACCTACCATTCGTTTCTTGCCCTTTCCACTCCGGATAGATGTTGTTCTAGGGCCGTAAATACAGTTTCTAGACGTTTCTAGGTAGGCAACTACCAAATCGCCGAGTCCTATGTATCTTGAGTCACAGACACTCGGTGCTATTAATGATAACAGCGTAAATGAAGCAGTCTGAAGGCATGCAACTAAGCAGATAAAGCTTATGAGAGATGAAGCTGGAAATAGACTGAGTAGCCAGTATTTAGGCATTGTCCTCATATAACAATGGCCATGTGCATGTCATGTCTAGCAAGTGAAACGGCAAGCGAGTGGGACAAAAATCTCGACCTTCTTCCTAGAAATCGCAATGAAAACACAACAGACTATTCAATCAATCTAAATTACTTGCAATGTTCTTCTCTGGATGTCTCAATTACTACCTGGCATGTTCTTGCATCATGAACAGGCTTGCCCCAGATAACGCAATGCTGAACTCCGGTCGCGCCGACCTTCCTTGACCACCACTTCTCGACAATTCAGCCACTACCTGCGCATCCACATCGATTTGATCAATTGTTAGATTTCCTTCCCCTACTGTCATTACCCTTCTTTCCTGTAGTCAGGTCCTTTTTGCCCTCTGACGCTGGCTCAGTATCTTATTCACCTGTTCAAGGTCCTTGACCCTAGCCTCTAGTCAGATAAATCCATGCAAACCTGTCTTTGTTTCCTTTGAAAAAAACCTTGTAGCTTCTAGGATTGGCTCTGGAGAGTTGCCTTTTCGTCTTGTAACTCGTCTCTTGAGGTAGCCTGACTGAGATTGAGCCTCAAGCACGGTCTTTGGGGTCTTTGAGACCCAAGGGGTCAAGGGTTCAGCCTCCTCCTCAGGCGGCGCTGGAATCCGTAGCTGCACATCAAGCTTCGAGACCACCTTTTCTGAACCAAGAAGAATGAGCCCAGCCCCTCTGAAGGCTGAATCGATGTTTTCTTCTCTATAGTAGTCTAAAATGCGGCGTGGAAGATCGAAAAAAGCTCGGTGTTAGAAACGTGAATCATAGAGCATCTAATTAAATGCTCTATTTCCCAACCATAAGAATTCTTAAGCACACCAAAGCACCTGATGTCAAGGGGCAGAAGCAGATGAGACGAATGAGGCCGAATGCAAAGCTCGATGATCTTGTTCTCCTCGAAATATCCCTCGCATTTGATCGAGTGGTGATTTTCATGGCCATAAAGGATCAAGAAACGATAGACACCAACTGATCGATTGGTTGCACCGGTCAAAGTGCCTGAGCTACTCGACACCGGTCTCGTTATCGTTCCAACCGTTTCGGGTCGTCACAATAGCCCGAGGGGTTACCTTCCCAGTACTAGTTGGTAAGGTGACATTGACCTGCACCGATGATAAACGGTGCGACCGGCCAATCTTCCGAATTGATCGCCTAAATGACCGTGATCCATTCTGGGTTTCTAGACTGTACTGATTTGGCTTTCCACGGTTATTTGTGCCTGTGACGACTATTCCAGTCTGAATCATGCCCATCATAAAGCTAGTCTCGTCAACGTCATAGAGATGTCGTCTGATCGGATGCCATACTTCGTGATTGTGCTTGCTACAAGTGTCAATCAGTCACGGACAATAACCGGGTCTTCACACTTGGCTCTATAGTAGTCGTACTTCCAAAAAAAAACATGTTGAGCTCTGGGTGTCGCCTGACAAAGTTTGAAGCCCAACACACATCCACTGGCGACGCGTCGAGGCCTGCAAGCAATTTATCAGCCATTTCTTTTACACCACGCAGCCGGAGGGGAAATCCTCGCGAATCTAGGTCAACAATATAATGGACAAGGACCTCTTCCTCTAGATCGGGTAGCTTGCGTAATTTAGGGACAATATCGGCTCGGGCCTGAATGCTCTTCCCCTTCTGTCGACGCCACAGCGTTGTTAGGTTGACGATATAGATTGCTGTAGCACGTTGGAGCTCTAGTTCTGGGTTATTTTGAAGGGCCTAAAGGGCGAGAAGCATCCTAGCTTCATAATTAGACTGCAACATTCTGGGTGGTTGAGAATCATTTGACCAAATAGAAAATGTGTACGTTGAGGTATTTTTGTTTCACTTGCTTGTCTGTTTCAATCGCTTTACATGTGCGTTAACATAACATCAATTTACGTTCAACCTGCCGAATATTCATACCAATTTGTGTCACAACCAAAGAAAGAATCCATCACAACTTTCCCTCCCTTAAACTCAAACTGCTAACTCAAATAAAAGCTAAACAAATAAAAAATCACCGGCCAACACAGCTAATGCTGTCACTCGGCAGGACCGTCTCGGTATCCCAAGAGTTGAAGTCGCTAGGCGGCGGGCGAGATGTTACCTTGCTGCTCATGGAAACAGTAGACTTTGCGCCCGTCTTCAACTTGGCCGATCCCCTAGGGGCCTGGCTGGGGGCCTGACTAGAGACTGCGTTCTTGCTGCCACGAAGCGGAATCTGGGTGGTTTGCGCACCCCGCGCAGAATACTGACGGCTTGCCTGGGAGCAGCGGTCGCTTTCATCCACAAGCGTCCTCCAGTCATCTGGCCCCGCGTTGATGTGGATACCACGAGGCTTCATCGTGTTGCTACCGGCTAGGGACTCGGAGGGAAGACCCCTGGAATGGCTTCCACCAACAACTGTCTCAAAGTCATTTGGTATCTGTATGCCAGCCATGAGAGGACGGTCTTGCTGCACCACAGTCTCCCAGTCATCGCCATATTCTCCACCACCGCGATGTGAGGTACTGGCTGCTGCCGAATTCTTCCAGTTAGTGGCCCCCGACATATCAGCATTGTTCCCATAGCGTTGGCTAGCATCAGCCACGGTCTTAAAGTCGTCGAAAGCAGAAACGCCAGGGTTCTTCGCGGAGCCAGACATGCCAAAATTGTTTCCATACTTTTGGCTAGCATCTACCATGGTCTCAAAGTCGTCTGCACCAAGATCAATGGCATTATTCGCGGAACGAGCGGTCCTAGACATGCTAGCATTGTTTCCATATCGCTGGCTAGCATCCGCTACAGTTTCAAAGTCGTCAAAAGAAGAAGCGCTAGGGTTCTTTACAGAACGACCGGCCCCAGCAACGGCTCCCCAATCGTTTGGACCAGATTGTCTAGCTTGACTCGAGGGACGTCCGGCGCCTGCAACCGTCCGCCAGTCATCCGGATCGGCTTGTCTGGCTTGACTCGAGGGACGTCCGGCGCCTGCAACCGTCCGCCAGTCATCCGGATCGGCTTGTCTAGCTTGACTCGAGGGACGTCCGGCGCCTGCAACCGTCCGCCAGTCATCCGGATCGGCTTGTCTGGCTTGACTTGGGGCACGACCGGCACCCACTACTGTCTTCCAGTCATCTGGATCGACTTGACTGGGGGCTCTTCGGGCGCGGGAGTTTGCACGGGAAGTCCTGCTGCCCGCTACACTGCCGCCTTTCGTGGGAGGCGCGGTGATCATTAGCGGCTTATGCATAGATACTTCACTTGGCGCATACACTGTGCTGGGGGCTTTGACATAGTAAGAATTCCCAGGCTGAATCTGGCCGGTACGCGAAGCAGAGGGGCCATAGCTCTTGCCGTTGGCGGCAGTTTGAGCAGCCTTTTTAGGTGCCGAGGGTTTGGCTGAATTGACAGTAGTAGTAGTGGTGGTGCTCACTGTGTGGGCAATGGCCGTCTCGGTAGTTTTGGTCTTGTTATCCTTGACCATGGAGTAGGTCAGGGCAGCCCCAGCGGCAAGGCCAACGAGGCCAAAAATGGCAGCTCCAGCACTGTCTAGAAGTGTAGGGCCTTCGTCCACTTCCACGGGAAGTTTAGGCTGTGTTTTCCCCTTGGATTTGGAGGGTTGCCTGGAAACAGTAGCGGAGTAGTGCTTTGCAGGGTTCTTCATGTTGGAAGCGCTGGACACAACGCTGGCAGTAGATTTGGCTACATCGTGATTCCAATTCAGGATGCGTGCGTTGTTTCTTTGGGAAGAATCAGGTTGCTGCATTGCTTCTGTGGTATTTCTGTCTCTACAAGAAGAACAGAGTAAGATGCGTATTTGGCACGAGAACAGAGCTCAGATCCTACGGATTTGAAGGTGCAGGTGAAGGTGGAGGCAAAATCAAGATGGCCGTAACCAACTGACTTCTTGTTGGCTAGCTTGTAGATTCTAAAAGATACGGAAGAATGGGCTGAAAAGAGTGTGTGATGAAGGTAGAGATAGAGCAAGGTTGCCCTCGGAATAGTGTTGTAGAGAGGCAAGTTGACAAATTGGGGAGTCAACGCCCTTGGAGTAGTGAGTCGGGTCTGATGTTTGAATGATGTTGGGAAGTTTGATGAAAGTGTGAAAACACAGGACGAACGGGGTATATATGCGTATATGTATTCATGTATTCATTCATGTCTATATGCATGCACGTACTTGTTGTAGTGACTTACTGTACTCGCATCTGCATCTGTATCTATTTGCCTACGTCTGATGCCGTATGTGCAAGGTGCGGTGTACATGCAGATTGTCTGATTTTCCACTGCAAACCTTAAGCTGCAGGGGGGGGGGGCATGGAAGAGATAGAATGGGCCAAAACCCGCGACATGATGCAAAGGTTGCAACGGCGGTCCCAGCCTAAAGGGGAATAATGGGTTCATGGGACGGGCAGAAGCTCTCTTGGGGATGCAGATATGTGAGCGCGAGCGAGGCGGAGGACAATGGAGAGCCTAGTCGAGCTGACGAAAAGAGAGGGGAGAACGACAATGGGGTGTTTGGATACAGATACGCCTACTGCAATTATCATGCATAGCGTTTACGCAGAGGTATTTACACTCATAAAAGTGCCCAGGGTGTTCATCTAAGGCGATGGATGCATGGCACGGGCCAGCAAGGCAAGCTCAAAAGCCATCAAATCAGGGCTGCCCTTGGGGAGAAGAGGGGGGGAGAAGAGAAGAGCCCGACCTGCCTAATTGACCGACTTGCTGCGAGACCGCAAGGGCCCCAACCCGTCCGCTGTAGGCCATGGTATTATGTGGGCACTGCACTAGACAATGTTCCTTTACCACCAACCCATGGCCAGACATCCTTGGCAAGCCTTGTTCTCATTATCCCAGCTGCCATGGCATGGTGCTGGGTACTGGTTGTCAACTTTGCTAGGCTACCTCCCACTAAGGCCTATTGTGCGCAGCCAGTAGGGACAGCTGTATGCGGTATCTGGGACCAACACTACAAGGCACCAGGGGAGGGAGGGTAGACGATGGAGAGGGCGGAGAGCTTAGGTTGGGCATCTAAACAGCAGCCAGGGTATCCGCGCACATAACGTGAAACGAAACGGCACGAGGCGAAGGTGCAGAGCAGAGCCAATCCTGCCTCGTTGCAGCGCGGCCAGTGCAGGCAGTGCAGCAGGAAATGGCTATGCTATTCTATGTCTATGTGTCCCCCCCTCCCGTTTCTAGACGATTTCGCATGCATTTGGTGGGGACTAGAAGCTGCTAATTCTTGTCTGTTCCATGGTAAGGGGGGATTCAAGTCTATACTATACTGTACGCAGATATGCACAGTGCAAGGCTTACAAACTGCATGATTGCTTGTTTGTCTGGTTCAACTCGGATGGCAAAGAGCTTGCAGACTTCGAGTCTGTCACTACAATTGTCAATTATCGAATCGAGCAATTTCTGCGCTGCGCTTCTCTTTTCGTTCATGCAATGGGATAAACGTGGCTCTCGGCCTCGTATCGCTACGATACGCTTCCTTCGCTCCCTTCCCGCCTAGCTATTTGCTTTGTCTGTGAGCCTATAGAACATAGCCGGCCGCGTTGGGCCCAGATTGAAGCGTCATTTTAGCTAAGCTAAAGGTCGGCCTCGACTTTGATTTGCCTGAATTGATCAGCTGCTTGTCCAGCGTCTCCTAGAAAATAGGGCTTGCTCGGGCACTAAAATAGCCCTTGAGCTGGCAGATGGGATGGGCGAGGCGCCAGCAACAGATCTCACATGCACAGTACTTGTCCTTAGAGGCTATCTGGCTTTTGGGACAGGCCTTGGTAGCTGGTCAGAGGTGTGTGTTTTCCTACCTAAATACCTGCAGGGGGGCCGGTATTTGGTGTGTTCTGTAGACAGAAGAAGCATGGGAAACAGAGCAATTCAGTAGCATAATCACGAGGGGACATGGATATAAGGCTCCGAAAGCACAAACACTCCCATAGTTGTAGCTTTGGGGGACAAAAATGCTGCTCCGCGCATTGCCGCCTATTGTGCCAATTGTGCCTCTTGGGCATTATTAGTAGACATTGCTCGTAGTGATAGCTTTGTGCAGACATGGCTAGTTTGTCCAAGACCTTTTTCTATCCTAGGATGCGCATGCTGTGGTTCGCTATGGGCACAATGCAGCATAGGTACCGCGGCCTGTCGTGTCCATCACTAGTTCATGGCCAGCTAATCGGTATTTGTCGACAAAAAGAAAAGAGAGGCATATTCATACAATGTAGATAGTCTTGTATTAGTTTTAGTTGGGCTTGAGTCTTGTGCTAAAAGACTCAAAATCTTATTCACCTACAAAGCATGCAATGCAGGCTTGACTAACGGGCCCAAAAGGCCATGTCATTCGTTGTTTACCTTGGGCTGCCAGATAGACCCAGGCCCAAAAGCTCAACCGCCGCCGAGCAATCACGAGCGCTGCTTATAAAGCAAAATGAAAGGGGGAGGAGGGCGGAAAGGCGCCTGCAGGGTCAAGGCTATACAAGTGTAGGGGAAAATGGGGAAGGCGAGAATAAGGAGGGAGGGGGGGGGCGAGTGTTTGGGTAAACAAGGTGAAGAGGAGGAGAGAGAGGGAGAGAGATATGCATGATATGTTGAAGTAACACGCAAAAAGACGACGAAAAGCGTCTTGGACCCGTTGTTGAACGCCCCATGTTTTGGTTGTGAAAAACAGCGATAGCGTAAGCAAATACAGGTGACTCCAAGTTCCCAGGCCAGCGTCTCAAGACCCAGCATGTTGTATGAGGGACGAGAGGCCGGCGCTGTGGCTTTTCTCTGGTAATGTAGCGATCCGCACGCTGATGATACCTGCCCAGAGCCAAGAAGGAGTAGAAAGGAAAAAATAAAGCAAAGCAAAGCAAAGCAGGAAAAGAAAAGGGAAAAAAAAGGGGAAAAGAGCCATTGAAAGAGAGAGTAAGAGAAGGAGAAACTGCGAAACACTGAAAGACACAGCATCAAGCGCTGGACTCCGATTTTTTTTGGCATTGTCGTATGTTGTTGTAGGTTCGATATGCGGATTGAACCCCGAGGGAGATTGAGGATCTTCTCCCAACTCTCAGGTCATGAAAAAAACAACTTTCACCACTACCACCACCACCACCACCACCATCACTACCACTGCTACTATGACAGCAATCGCCTTCGCCGTATTCCGTGGAATCCGAGCGTCCTACAATCCAACCAGCTGCAATAGTCATGCGTGTTGGGTATCGACACGCTGTGCAGTTAAGTGATGCATAGCGTGCGTGACATACACAGCAAATGGGACGCAGGGCGCCGATTTCTCACCTCTGCTCTCCTATCCGGCGGGGGATTGGAAAGAAGTGGCAGGGCTTGGACACTTGATACCACACACGCCCATGATGACCACTGATCCTAATGGCCAGCAAGACCATGAATACGCGTGTGCAGCATTGTTGCCGGGTTCATGGGAAGAGGGGGAAAGGGTTATTGATTCAGAGCGGTAGAACCGTTCAATTTCCCATCCTCCCACAAACTATGCGTGTCCCGTGCTCGCCGTGCGCAGAGAGAATAGGCGCGTGATCGCTACTTAAAGAATCTTCCAGGCGTCTTCAGCAGCGTGGCAGAACTTGCTACACGCCACGCTGGCGGACAGGCTGTAGTTGCTGATGGAGATCTTCTCGTCCACCCACTCATCGGCAAAGTCATCGTTGCCCTTGGCCATGGCACCTACGAATACACAGCAGCTTTCTGCCGGGTCCAGAGACTCGATATAGTCGCGGACATGGACGACTTCTGAGTCGAAGGAGAGAGTGACCTTGCGACAGTTGGGTGGCAGGTGGTCGGTGATGGGGTTCTGGATCACGCGTAGAAGCTTTTCCTGGGAGTTTGTGGAGCGGATGGATAGTCTGTGCAGGAGCTGGACCATGAGACCGGCAAAGCGCTTGAAGGTTCTGGGAATGCGGACAGTGGGCGACACCTCGATCAGCACGCCCTTGGCAGTGTGGATGTATATTTGGAGCTTGCCAGCCTTGTTGATGGGCGAGTCAAGGAGGGTCAACAGGCACTAGCGACGACGTGAAGGGTCAGGTCAGAAAAGGCATTCTTATATGGGAAGCTGTGTGGCAGCGGCTTCGAGTCAGAGCCTAGCCTTACCTGATGGGTGATGTCGGGGCGGGCATCACTGATGTCACGGTTCATTTTGCGCATGACACCAATGTGCTCGTCACTGTTCAGTAGCGAGTACTTTTCATCTTTAACGGCGCCATTGCGGGCACCAGCATGGGCAGCCTTATAAGTTTCAAGACTGGCATTGGCCAGAACAACAATCAGGCGTTTGGTATCTTTATCACTAGCGGGAATGGGAGTATGCTGTTCTGCAACAAGCTTAGGGAGCGCAGGGGGTGGTAGCGACTGGGTGCCTAAAGATTTGAAGAGGGGCATTAGTCCAGGCCAGAGCGCAGCCGTATCCAGGCGATGGGCACGACAGAAGTGCAGGCAACCTACGGGGACGCTTTCTCGCGTTTTCTTGCTGCTCTGCAGGTGACATTATAGTGAGTTGTGGTGATTGAGGCGGACGGCAAATGATAGAGAAGGACAAGGAGAGAGCCAAGATACTGGTGTGCTAGGATATGATGATTAGAAAAAATGAATACAAATATATGTATGCAGTAGTTGCGCTATGTCGGCCCGACGTAGAGATGTATATGCCTATACTTTGTAGAAAAGGGACAAAAGGAGGAGAAGGCTGTGATGATGAAGAAGGCTGAAGTTGAAGTTTTTTTCTTGTATTTTCCTGAAAATCATCCTTTGCGCTTCTTGTCTTTTTTTTTTCTTTTTTTTTCGTTCCTGCCCGATTTCAACCCCCCTGTAAACTCTCAATTTTTTCTCCTTTCTGCATCCTTTACCCCACCAAAGATCTAGTCTAGACAATTCTTTACTTGGACCAGCTTCATTGGCCTACTAGCAAAGTTCAGCAGTACAACAGAGGCCGCATGTATCTTGTATTCATTCTGTCGTGTTCGTGTTCACCTACAGCAGCCAATGTGCTCTCCAAATATGGCTCCAAACATCATCCCCATACTCCAAGTTTTCCAGGTACTGATATAGCGGGGGCACTTGGCCATTTTGGGGTTCCCTGTTTAGCCTGCAAATTTTTGTTACTAAACCAGCTTATCGGAAGAGATCTCTTATCGCATCGCTCCTTCCTTAGCTTGACTGGTCTAGTCCCGCGCTTTGTTTCTACAAGCTCAAGCCTGCCATGAAACAAAGAAGGCGGGCGGCTGTTGACGCTCAGACAGGCCTAGGAATACTGCCAAGTAGCCTTGGGACTCTGTCAAAAACCTTGCACTCCAGCGATCCTCGGTTATTAAACAGTATGCTGCAGCACAAGCGTTCTACTAGCCAAAGCAGCAAAACGTACACTATTGTCCACCTACCCTTCGTCAAAAGCCTCATGCCAGCTATGGCTTCACGCAGTTTCATTAAATTCCCAGTGGATATATCTACAGCCCACTCCCTAGACTACACCATGCTTAAAACGAAGCCCAGACGCTCTACAATGCCAATGCCTTCACTGGTCTTCTCACTTGTGTAACTCTATTTAGTCCCATATTTTCTTACAACAGGCTGGGCTGAGCTTGCACGTGACCCAGGTTAGTCAGCCTTGTGAGACCGAATTTTTGGCCTGGCGTGGACATCGCCAAACCCTCTGTCAAGCTGCCGTGGGGTTATCGGCTTGCTACAAATTGGCCATCAGTTTTCCCTTTTTTTCTCTTTCTCTTTCTTCTGTTCCATATTGAACGCCTTGTTTTCGCATAGCTAGTGTTCTCTTTAACATGACAAGCCCATTTGTGGCGGCTGCTCGCCGTGTCACGCGTGAGCTTCACGGCGTAGTTGTTTCCTCTGGGCTGATGGACAAGACCGTCAAGGTTCGAGTTGGAACCCAGAAATGGAACAGTCGAGTCTCCAAGGTTAGTCCGCATAGCGCTTTGAGTGTGCTTACCTTTATTGCGCGGTATCCAAGGCAATGTGCGCTGCAGAATACTAACAATGTCCCAGTGGTTTTCCGTACCGAAAAACTATCTCGTCCACGATCCTAACAACTCTATCCGAACCGGCGATGTCGTCGCCATCACTCCTGGCTGGCGTACCTCAAGCAACAAACGCCACGTCATCAAGCACATCATTGCCCCGGCTAGCACCTCGATAGAAGAGCGACCACCGGTTCCCACGCTAGAGGAGAGAATAGAAGTATACGAGACAAAGAAGGCTACCAAGGATGCCCGGAGGCAGGCGAGGAAAGAGGAAGAAATCCAGGCCAGAATCCAGGCAAAGCTGGCCAAGAAAGCAAAGGCAGAAAAGCCCGAGGCTACGGAAAAGACCCAGAACGCGGAAGAGTCCGCATAGCTCGTGCGATGATTATTCGAAGCAAATCGGTGTTTTGGCCGATCTTGCTGAGTACCGCCACGGCTGTGTTTTGTATCATATGTACCATCAGTCATGTACTATCACTTAAAATGACAAGGAGATTTCGCACTATTCGCATCAGCCACACTATCACTCAAGATGACAACAGCGTTTTCATCGCTCACCATGTGCTATCTGCTGGAATGACGAAATCTTCGTAATTCGCATTATACCATCACCTAAAACGGCGAAAACATTGCTCACGGCCAATCGTACTACTCTCCGGCCGACTTCCGCTGCAAATTAGTGTGAATGTTGGATATTCTTCTAATTTCATTTATTGCTCGGTTGTTGTTCTACCCATGTTACGTTCATTACATGTCGGCTACAATCAACCATGAAAGACGGGCGTTTTCTCTTTCTCTTAGAAAATGTAACAACCGATGGCTCGTATTTTGTAAAATGCATAATTTATCCTCCTCTCTCTCCAAATTCTCTCGCCCAATCTTCGTGCAGTTTGAGCCCGTCTTTGCTCACACTAGGCCGGATAGTTTTTAGGCTGGTTTTGAAGTCAGCAAAAGAGATAGGTGGAATGTCATCTCGAGACATCGTTAATACCGCCTCTCCTAAAGAACGCAGTGGCCCCATGGCGGCGTCTTTTGCTAGGGCCGTGAGATCAGAACCAGAAAAGCCTTTAGAAACAGCGGGAAAATAATGTTAGCAGCCTTGCAAAGTAACCCGAACTGTAGCAAATAAATTCCTGTAAAACTTACCCTCGGTCAATTTTGTAAGCTGGTCCTCATCCTCGGGAGAAAGCTTTTGCTTTTGGTGGCTTAGGAGATTGGAAATATGGCTGTGTCGTGTTTGTTCGTCTGGAAGCGGGATGTATTGGCGGCGAACAAATCTTCTACGGGCAGCTTCATCAATAGCCCAGGGTAAATTGGTAGCCGCAAGCACCAATACACGGTTAGGGTCGCCGTCATCCTTGTCTGGTTCACGCCCAACGGCAGCTTTTTGCAGCGCACTCCATTGAATGAGAAATTCGGTTTTGATCCGGCGCGTCGCTTCGTTTTCTCCAGAGCCAGATCGAGACCCCATCAACGAATCAATTTCATCTACGAAAATGATACTAGGTGCTAGAGTTTTGGCTAGCCCAAACAAAGCCCGCACAAGCTTTTCTGATTCGCCCAGGTATTTGCTAGTCAAGCTGCTAGCAGATATAGAAAAAAATGTAGACTTTGACTCCGTAGCAACAGCGCGTGCAAGCATTGTCTTTCCTGTTCCCGGCGGCCCAAAAAGTAGGATTCCCCTGGCGGGCTCTCGAAGCCCCATGAAAAGATCTGGACGAAGGAAGGGATAAACCACAGCTTCACGCAAAGTTGCTTTTGCTGCTTCAAGGCCTGCAACGTCGTGCCAGTGCACTTCATCTCCCTTTACTACAATCTCGGTCAGAATCTGCGTAGCAGCCTGGGGATCGACGCCATCGGGCAATTGCTTCATGATCTGGGCCTTCCGCTTTTCCCAAGCGATACGTTCTATCTCGTGCTCGGTAAGAGAAGTCTCATCCTCCTCCGAGGCTATAGATGGAGTGCCGGGGTCAGTTGCAGACTGCGGAACGTACGCATTTTTCTTTCTTGGACCGGTTGTTTTCAGTGCAGACTGCGAGTTATCGGAAGACGACCTAGTAGACATGGGGGGCGATGGCTCTCTAGCTATCCGATGTGGTGATTGGCTAGCTAGTTGATCGGCTTCGGCCGCTGGAACAGGCTTGCGACGGATATCGGAGTTCCGGCGCTTTGGTTTCTTTTCGACTTCGTTTGGTCGAGGGCCAGAGGATGGCCGTATGAATCTAGATGACGATGGGGGATTTGAAATTGGGGGGCGCAATCGCAGTCGGCTTTCTTTGCCATTGTTTCCATCGCCAAGTGCGGCGCTAGAGTTTAACGCGCTGGATGCAGCACTAATAGACAGCATAGAAGGGCTCGAAGCACCGGTATTGTTATTTCTAGCATCATCGGACAAGTGCCGTGTTCCTTTGTCAATCGATGCGCGGGGAGTGACGAGTCGCCGCGAATGGCTATCCCAGTGCAGCACCTGTGAGGCCTTGATAGCTGCATCAGATCCCCTTGGAGTAGAAGGTGCTGTGGCGGCCGTGTGTAGCGATGGTTCGAGTTCTGGCCGCTTTTTTGTCAGGGTAGACCATGCCAAAGTAGCAGCCCTGCTCGCCCCAGGCCGCTCGTGGAACTTGAAAAGGTTAGGGCGTTTGGCTGGTTTGTCCGCAAATTTCCCAGACCGCAGCGTTGTTCGCATAGTGTACCTTTCTGGGCTATTACTTCTGTTCGCCTGTGACCGGTCAGTTCCCTCAGTGTGGAAGTCTACATCGTTGCTAGGGCTTGGATCAATGGATGGTGTTTGATACACTGTTTGACTACTACTTTCAGGCAAGCACGAGTGTATTTGCTGTTCGCTGACAGCCCGGGGAAGACCAATTGGCCGTGGGGGGAGCTGTGGTTGTGAGGCAGAGCCTGAATTGAAATCATCGGCACACAGAAAGTCAAAGACCAACGGGGTCGAACTTGGCGCTGCTGGCTCTTGTCTAGGTAGGAATTGGTGAGTAGGTAGTGAGGGTTGGGCCAAATTGGAAACAGTCGGAGTGCTAGAACTAGGCTTCACAGGGTTTCTTTGGGATGCAACATCGCGTCGGGACAATCGCGTCGCCTCTAGAAAGTCAAGTCGCTGTTGGCATTGGTATTCGATTTCCCGCAGGGCTTCTATCAGGTCTCGCTCGGAGTTTCCCTGAGAGTCAAGGCTATCATAAGTCGCATTATTCGACGAAATTCGGCTAAGCGCATCTTGCCAGTGTTTCATAGCTTGCTCTTCATTTCCCTAAAGACAAAATGTTAATGCCGATACATTCAAATGCGTCTTTGTTGCCGACCGGGGGAGAGGCTAGAGTTACCTCGCTTTCGAAATGCGCAGCTGTTGAACAGGTTACAAAGCTTTCCTCATAAAGCTTCTGCAGCGATGAAAGAGCCATGGTTCCAGGCTAGCTACTATGAGCACAGGCAATCTGCAGGCGAGCTATTGTGGGTGCAACAAAAGACAATATCAGCGATACATCTGCGTTGTAATTAAATTTTCGCTTCTAGTGCCTGCGATTCTGATTAGGCAACCAGCTGTGGCTCACGGGTAAGAGTTATGGCAGTTGCAGTTTTTGGCCAATGTTAACCAAGGCTGGGTTTTTGGAGGCTGAGTTTGGTGATATCAGAGTTTGCAGGCTGAAGTAAAACTCGATAGACGTAGAGCGAAGCTTAGCCCATGCAACTGCGACGGCATGAAGAAAAAAAGGCCTGGCAAATCTGAGCTTGAGGATGGGCGGATGAATGGCAGGAAAAAAGATGAGAAAAAAATGAAAAAAAAAAATGAAAAAAGAAGGAAGAAAGTGCGGCAGGAAATAGCACAAGGCCTAAGTCATGATCAGGCCAAAACAAGACTGAGGCAAATCACTAGTACAAGACCGGGCAACAGCCTATGTCATGAGCAAATACAAGACCAGTAGTGAACTCAAATTCCAGATCTAAAGAGGGGAAAGAATAGAAAACTTGGATGTTTTAGCCATGAAAGCAAAACTAGCTTTGTAAATGATTGAGCGGAAAAGTCCAATCGCCATCCAGTCGCGCAGCGTCTCAACAGCAAGTAGTCGATTACTAGCGGATTAGCACCGGGTCAAGAGCCTGACAATAATGAAATCGAAGGCTTCTTCAGGAACGAATGCAAAAACAATCAACAGATGCAGGATAGGTTTAAGTGGTGACGTATTGACACAAGCATGTAAAAAAAAGAAAAAAAAAAGGCCAGGATAAAGGCGCGCACACTGTCTCCATACGGTGCTAACTAGCCAAAAGACAGTGCGAACACATGGATGCTGCAACAGACCAGATGATAAGTGAGAAGAACTTGATTTTACTTTTTTGCTTGGTTTGAAAGTCTTGCCACATGATAATAACTCTGACTGTAAAAATATAGCGTGACAGTCCCGCGATCCTGGGGTTATATTTTGACGCCAAAGGCCAAAGGAGATCTCGACAGTCCAAAGCTGCTTGATATAATATAGAAGCAGGGGCACAATATTTCAAGCTAGACCAGCCAAGTAAAAGAAATCCCCAGAGAAATTGGCCGCTTTGCCAAAGACCTGATACTGATAGCGAGCAGACACTAGCACTGGAATTTGAATTCCCAGGCAGTCTTGCATGTTGTGGACATAGCTGGATTCGCTGATGTCCAAATCCAACCAAGCCTCTCAAACACGTTGTCTCACTACCATTCTCGCCCATCTTCTCTTCCCTGCAACCGCTCCGTCTTCAGCCAACCTGCATTATGGCGTCGAAGGGGGGAAATAAAAATAAAGTTGCCCCTCTCCCCCTCGGCTCCCTACGACAGAAGAACCCGGATTTCGCCAGTAGTTCGAGGGAAGAGATCCTTAAATGGATCAATGTCCTCGCCATACGCCTCTGCTGCGAACAGAGCCTCGTCGGCTAGGAGCACATCCTCCAGGTGCTCAAACTCCTGGCAAAACTTCTCTGCAGCATCTTCAGTAATCTGCCGCGAGATCTTAGAGTCGCGAATAAGCTTAATGTGCTCCATAGCATCAATTAAAGCAGACGGCAAGAAGTCGTCAAGCGTCTGGCGTGCAAGCTTCAATGACGTGGACTCAAAGGGCTTGAGGCGATGCAAGGACTTGACAGCCTCTTTGTCTGTAGCG
The DNA here is from genome assembly GCA_038407015.1 of Ceratocystis ficicola. Lineage (NCBI taxonomy): Eukaryota > Fungi > Ascomycota > Sordariomycetes > Microascales > Ceratocystidaceae > Ceratocystis > Ceratocystis ficicola. Next base: position 26,883 of record JAZBQP010000187.1, read on the forward strand.
TCCAGTCCTCTTACGGCAAGAAAAATTTCCTGGAGGCCCGAATTTTCCTTAAGCAGAGAGAGCTGGCTCTCTAATAAGGTGGCAGCGTCGCTATCAATATCACGTTGCGTCTCGGAGCATTTCTTCTCTGTGAAGCTAAATGGGCCCAGCGCTGCAAGTACCGTCAAGTTGCAGTTTAAACGGAAAATAAATTTACCAGGAGATGGCAAAGACTCAGCCATTTCGCGACACCCACTAACAAACGGACTCAAGGCTTCTGCGAGTATCGTCTCAAATTCTTTCTCCTTGTCAGATGCTGCATCAATTGAAGAATCAAATGTCTCCATGATGACTCCCAGTTGGTCAAGAGCTTCTTGTAGAAACACCGGTGGCCCAAGATCGTCTGGGGTTTTTTGGAACTCGGTTTGTAGAGTGGCGATGTGGTCCCGAACCAGCGTCATGAATTGTCTCAGAGCCTCTTGCTCTAAATTGACTATCAGCTGAATAAGAGCCGAGCTAGGACCCAAAACCTTGGAGAACATAGCTCTATAGAACCCCAGCAAGTTAGCTAGCTTGTAGGCCAGGATTGTATCCTCATTGTTTTGGATAACTTGTTGGATTCGCTGGCGAAGAAGCCGCGACGCGCCGGCTATGTCACGGTCTACTAACTCGTTCAAGGCCTTGCGGGCGTCGAAAGGCTCTTCGTTACTAGTTCCATCGTGAACCAGGCTCCAGATTTCGTTTTTGCGACCGCTTTCCAAGCCCTTTGCAATCTCATCACCCTCGGACACAAACAGAACCTCCAGCGCCTCTTTTTCTCCCACAGTGGCAGAATGTGTCCAGGCCAACATATCACCGACATATCGCAAAGAATCGTGAGCTACAAGCTCTATTGGTTTAGACGCAGATTCTTGACGTCCAGCAGCATTGATACCAGTAAGCGCAGTATAAAATGAGTCCGATAATATGCGTTCCCTAGCGTCAGCAAAAAAGTCAAGGCAATTTTGGAAGAGAGTCGGCCGCTCTGCCAAGACGCGGATAGCTTTACGGATGGCAGGGTGCAGTTGTGGGTTTTCGAGATTGAGCGCCTTGAATTCTCGCTGGAGCCACTTGTACAGCTTTTGAAAAGCCATGTTCACATGCTTGGAAACTTGCTCCATGAGCTCTAAGCCTAGTTTTTGGTTTTCAAACCCAAGCAATGCCTCCGAGTCTTTCTGAATGCCCTTCGCTTTGGCCAAGGCAGCAAAGAACAAGTCGTTGACAGGCTCGGAGGACAAGCTCAACAGGTCAATTTCATCTTGGGTGAGAATGAAATGGTCTCGGATCTTATTCAACAGCTCTCGCTTGGTCTCAATATTCTGGCGTTTTTCAATCAGGACCTTGGACTCGTCCATTAATTGAGCTGTTTGGCCATGGGCGCCTTGAACTTCTTGTTTTATATCAGAGTAGTTTTTGTTTAGTTTTTTCAGAGTTGTTCCAATGCGTCGGAGTTGCTATGAAAACGTCAGAGATACCGAGCTACTAACTACAGATTGGATAGAAGAAAAAATAGAACAGGCAAATACGTCTAGCCACTTACCTCAGCCACACGACCGAAATCATCCACAATGACAGAATTGCTATCGATAATTTCCATTTGCAGATCTAGTCGCAGCTCTCTACGAGTATCAGGCGTGTTCTTAATACCACGGGCGTCTAAAAGAGCCAAAGCGTCTCTGAATTCGCTGTCGGCAAACGATGTTGAGAGGACACTTGTAACTTTAGAAGAGAGAGGGTTTGTGGCTCCTCGTAGACTGCTAGCGGAGGATGGAGCAGGCGAAGGGCTGTCATCTCCGCCAGCCCGGGAATTCCCAGAAATAACGGAAAGCTTTGGTTGGGTGTCCATGTTTTCGCAATAACAGGTGGTCAACGTTGGTTGTTGAAGAGCTGGTGTCGTTGAATTAACCAGCTGTTGTTTGTCGATACCATCTTGGACCAGTGTGCTTGGGTTACTTAGGGTTATTTAACATTGCATAAAAACGGAGACGATGTAACGAGCTGGTAGCAGCCTGGCAGCAAGTAAATACACATCAGGGTTATGCTATTCTAGGGTTGATAAGCACAAAAATGGCAGAATATAGCCATTATGTCATAATATCTCTCAAGGTATGCGTGGTATACGCACAGGCACCGATCCGAGCTAGAAAGCTTCATCCACCTGTGCTCTATGTACATTTATACAAGCAGCCATATTGCCTGTTGCATGTGAAAGTACACTGCGGAAGTTGGTGCTTCCAGACAGGTTGAACTTGTTTTGTTTGCTATGCTTCTGGCTGGATAATCACATAATGTATTGTACCTCTGCCATTTTTTCTTCTGTCTCCTCTGGCCCTGCGCCTTGCTAACTGAGCTAAGAGCCAGTTAAATCCGCCCATCCAAGCGCCCTCGTGATCAGCTACACATATACATAGCATTTGCGTTGCTGTGCAATACCAACAAGCAACCAAGCTAACTGTCACATCTACTAAATCTGCATAGCTAAACTGATTTTGCGGCCGGCTATCTATCGACATTCCCCTGAGCCTCCTTGTCTTTTTGTACGAATCAGCATAATCCCCTCTCGGCTGTCCGACCCCTCACTCAATAAACTAACGAGCTGTGGTCGTGTCTATACGTCGACACGCAGCTCATGTGTCTTTCCGACTATGGAGTCTCATCATATCTCCTTTCTTCCGAGCGATGCTGCTCGCGTCAACCTGTCCTTTTATGAGCGGCTCCGTAACCCAGAAGCAGGAGCCACTGGCTTACAGAATCTCGACAATCGACCATTTGTTGAAGCACTCGACGAAGATGCAACCTTTGATCAGCTTTCTCTTATCGAGGAAAACAGGCCTCTGAACGGAAGAAGAAATATGCGCAGTACAGAACGAAGCGATGAATACGACGACAATAATGACGTTCCAGAGTCACTCTTGGTTGAGGTTCAACACGTCTCCCCCATTAAAGTTGGCCAATCCCCACCCCTCAACTCAAAAAAAGGCAAACAAGCAGCTCACGATAGGCCTCTCGGCTCAATAGGATCACAAACATCCGATCCTCCGCCTCATATCGCCGGGACCTCGTCTGGTTTTGCCCCTGTTCCTGCCATAGCAGCACCGCGCTCTATACACCACACGCTAGGCTCGGTGATGTCGAACCCAAGGGAAAAGGCCCTTTGGAAATGGGCAAATGTCATGAATCTAGACAGCTTCATGGGCGAGGTTTATGATTACTTTGATGGCAACGGTATATGGTGCATCATGGTCGACAAAGCTTTGCATATTGTGTAAGAACACCGCTCATACTGTCTTTCTTCCCCTCGTCTCCCCCCCCCTCCCATATGGTTCGCAATCGTTAACCTGGAACAAACAGAGAAACCGCATTCATTGCCGTATTCCTCACTTTTCTCACACAATGTGTGGCCTATTCTAAAATACCACATAGTGCTTCTCTCAGCGAGGTCATTGTCCCCAAGTGCACTCAAAGGTGGTCTGGTTTGTGGAACCTTGGAATTTGGCTGTATACCTTTTACTTTATTTGGAAGTGCGTCCAGTTCTTTACCGACACGCGGCGACTCATGGATATTCGCAATTTTTACATCCACTTGCTCTGTATCCCGGAGGAAGACATGCAGACTATTTCATGGCAGGATGTTGTAGCTCGCATAATGGCTCTCCGTGATGCCAACCCATCCACGGCCTTGAACTTGCTGCCAGGCCCTGCAAAATTTATAGGCGGCCAGTCAAAAGAACGCCTTGACGCGCATGATATTGCCAACCGTCTTATGCGTAGAGACAATTACTTCATTGCCATGATCAACAAAGATATTCTCGATGTTTCGTTCACTGTACCTTTCTTGGGCCGCAAGCAGGTTCTCTCGCGCACGCTTGAATGGTATCTCTACTATTGCATCATTGACTTTGTCTTTGACTATCGAGGCCAGGTCCACCCCGATTTTCTCAAAGCCGAGTCGCGAGCGATTCTGAGCGAGAAGCTGAGGCAGCGTTTTGTTTTCGCAGCTGCTATCAACTTGATATTGTCGCCTTTCATGCTGGCATACGCAATCATAGTGCACTTTTTCACGTACTACAATGTAAGTCTAGGATGTTCTGCATTAATGTGATTCACGCTGCATTATTCATGGGGCTGATGCTGTGTAGGAATATCAAAGAGACCCCTCTAAAGCGAGTGCTCGTCGATACACCCCTTTGGCTGAGTGGAGATTGCGCGAGTTCAACGAGCTGCCACACATTTTCGAAGACAGGCTGAAAATGTCATATCCTTTCGCAACGCGCTATCTCGATCAGTTCCCCAAGAAGCTCTCAGACCGCGTGTTTCGCACAATTTCGTTCATATCAGGATCTCTCTTGGCAGTTTTGGCCATTGCAACTCTGCTGGATGAGAAAATGTTTCTTGGATTTGAAATCACACACGAACGGACTGTTCTCTTTTATCTGGGCGTTCTCGGTGTCATCTGGAAGGGGTCACGTGACTCTATCCAAGAGGAAACCCTGGTATTTGACCCTGAGTATGCAATGACCAACGTCATCGAATACACTCGCTACATGCCTGACTCATGGGAAACACGGCTGCACAGTTTTGAAGTGAAGCAGGAGTTTGCAGACATGTACAAGATGAAGCTGGTTGTTTTTCTCGAAGAGCTGATTGGAATCATCACAGCGCCTTTGGTTCTTTGGACATCAATGCCCAAATGTAGCGATCAGATCATTGACTTTTTCCGCGAGTTTACGATCCATGTCGATGGACTTGGATATGTGTGTTCGTTTGCAGTCTTTGATTTCAAAAAGGGAGTTGGCCAGGGCACAAAGACGCAAGCCTCCGCGGATGATGTCCGAGGGGGGTATAACACGGCCAAGCATGGGAAGATGGCAGCGTCCTACTATGGGTTTCTGGATAACTATGTCATTAACCCCAAGACGGGCATTCCCGGCCATCTTCCGCTGAGTCAAAGGCCTCAGTATCACGAAGACGAGGGAAGAGAACCGGCGTCTGGGGCGACAGACAGCATGCCACCCCAGCGTATGGGGAAGGATGGGAAGGAAAACACGAGCCGTAGCCGTGGGCCGAACCCCCGCCACCAAGCTGGACGAACCCCTCGGTTTGCTTTTGGCATGCAAGACCAGCCATCTCCTCTTGGGTCTCTGCTTTTGGACCCGTGTCATCAGCCATCGGCCTCTGTATTTGCGGGCAGTCGAAGCATGCACCGCGCAGGGGCTCGGCCTGCAAGAAATGCGGGATTTGATTGTGGCATCATGGAAGAATCATCTGAAGGCCGATGCATGGAAGACGGTTCTAGTGGCGGCCTGGGAGAGTCTGTTTGGCAAACCTCTGTGGGCAGAGCTAATGCCCAGGACAAGAGCACCGGTAATGAGCCTGGTGGAGATGATCCGGGCGTGCTAGGACTGATCCGCCAGCTCAAGCAAACACGCCGGAATCATAAGGCGGGTTCCAATGGAACTGCCTTGTAGCCAAGTGACCAGCAGCGCTGGCTTGTTTGGCTTTTCTCGCGCCACAATGTAATTAAATATGGTGGTTAGGTCGCTGTTTGCGTTTAATCATGTAATAATAATGCTGGGGTGTATTCCAGACTAATAGTGCGGTGTGTGGCGTGCGGCGTGCGGCGTGTGGTGTCTGGTTTGTGGTGAGTCTGCCTGCTTCACTTCCCTTGTCCCCTTTCTTCTCTTTTCTTCCCTTGCCTCTTTTCTTTCGTCATTTGACCCCATTCATGTTTGAGCGTCCCTCATGGTGCGCAGCCTAAAATCCCTTCACCGGAACTCGGCAGCCCGGGAAAAAAAGAGGAAAATTTTTGATAATGCCGCCTGTTATGACGAGGGGAATGCCCCACATCCACTTCAAACTGGCTGACTTCCTACGAGCAGATTGATAAGACAGAAACAGGGGCTGAGCACTGAGCGACAAGCTGCGCGCCAAAGCTTCAGGGCCTGTACTGGCAAAGAAAGCCAAAGCCACTAGAGGGTTACACCACTGAGCCGAATTGTGACTATGGTGGTTGACTAAGACCCACCAAGATATCTCCGACTCCGCACAGTAATTTGAAGCGAGATAGAGTGTGAATGCCGTGCCCTTCTTGGGTCTCAGTCTGGATCGCTGGGGTCAAATCGCGCTGGTTTTGTGTGTGTGCTGGTGATTTTGAAGAGAAAAGATCTGTCCAGGCATGGGCTCGCAACACACATCGTTAACCAGTGTAGCGGGGTCATCGCCTCGACTGTCTGATTAATCCACCCGCCACCCACATCTTACATCTCACATCTCCATCTCCATCTCACATGTCTTTTGTTCTTTGTTTCCTTGGCTTCTCGGCAATCAGCAGCGAGCGAATTGTAAAAGGAAAAAGGAAAAAACAGGCCTGGGTGCACTGTAATTTGTAATCTGCGGTGGTGACCCCACCTAAGCCAAGGTGGAGAGAAGGCTGTAAAATCTGCTACTGACAATTAAAAAAAAAAAAAAAAAAAAAAAAAAAGCGCCGATGCGGCTGGGCTGGTCTTGTTGATTTTTGGACTTAAATTCAAATGACTTTGCATTTTGCTCTTAACACCTCCACTGAACCTGGACTTGCCATCGCCAAATATTCGTTCGGCCTCTTTGATTATCTACAACTAGCCAACCTTCTCAACCCCTCGCAGATCCCCAAGTAACATATCTGGCCTTTGTTTCGCTGGCTTCTTCTCCTTTCCTTTTTTCGTCTGTCTCCCTTGTGCTCTCGTCTCCTGCAGGTCCCCCGACGCTTAACAACTAAGTAAGCAGTCCCGCTTCGCCTTGCCTCTCTCGCTGTCGACTTCGCAGTTACAACCCAGTCGATCACCCCCAATCCTTAACAACTCACCGTCCAACACTTGCGATCGTTGCTTCTCCAGAGTCGCGCCCTGTGAAGCTGACAACTCCCTTGACGTCCGCTTCTTCGAACTAGCCTACCCTCATCACCCATACAGCACTCTCCGACGACAACCTGGCGGCCCTACAGGAAAAGACTTCCGGCCAAGTGTCGGAAGCCGTGGTTAAAATGTCACAATCAGGTGCTTTGAATGTTGAAGAAGAGGAATATGAGTATGTGCTAGGCTTTTCTCTCCGTGCAAAGCAATTCCTTTTTGTGGGCTTGGATCTTGGCCGTTACGGTATACCACCAGACATAACTGGCGTTTATCAACGACGACCAGTTCCAACTGGGCGGACCAAGGAGGGGATAGCATGTATTGCCGTGCAAATTTTGTTCTAACGTGTCTTGGCTTTCTCTTCTTCAGCTACGAGGCTTTGCCGCCCAATTTCTCCCTAGGCCAGAACATGCTCGCGGGTGCATTTGCTGGTATTGCGGTACGATGTCCAACTCGAACTCGATACATCCCCCGATCGATAACGTAGCCAATGGCTGACTCTCGGCATAGGAACACACTGTCATGTACCCTATTGACGCAATTAAGGTGACAATCCCCTTTTTAGGCTCCTGTCAGGGAACATGTCTTTTGTAGAAATACATCTGCTTGCTTCATACATGTGGCAATGCATTGATGATGCTGCTGCTGCTCTTGACGCCCAAGCCCTGCACCTCGTGTAAATTTCAAACGCAATGTGCACGCCTTTCCTGCTAACTATTTAATGACAGACCAGAATGCAGGTGTTAAGCCCTAAACCCTCAGCCGTCTACAATGGCGTTGTTGAGGGGACCTACAGAATCGCCTCCACTGAGGGCGTTCTCAGCTTATGGCGAGGCATGACTAGTGTTGTTGTTGGTGCCGGTACGTTTACTTGCTTCGCTTATTTTCTTAAGCGGTCATGGCTTAGTCTAATAAAATTCTACCCCAATTGTCTAGGCCCCGCGCACGCAGTCTACTTCGCTACCTATGAAGCTGTCAAGCATATTATGGGTGGTAATGAAGCTGGTGTCCACCACCCTCTAGCTGCTGGTAAGTTTTGCCTTTAGTAGGCTTGGGACAGGGCCCCTTATTAACGCTAGCATCTTCCACACAGCTACTAGCGGTGCATGTGCTACGATTGCCAGCGACGCTCTCATGAATCCCTTCGATGTCATCAAGCAGCGCATGCAAATGCACAACTCGCGCCAGATGTATCGGTCTATATTTGATTGCGCCCGCTATGTGTATCGGAAGGAGGGCATCGCTGCCTTCTATGTCTCATACCCCACGACGCTTTCCATGACTGTTCCTTTTACCGCTCTCCAGTTCCTTGCCTATGAGTCCATATCGACAGCGATGAACCCATCTAAGAAGTACGATCCTTTGACTCACTGCACTGCTGGTGCTGTAGCCGGTGGTTTTGCTTCTGCCTTGACGACGCCCATGGATGTCATCAAAACTATGCTCCAGACCCGAGGCACAGCTACAGATGCTGAACTTCGCAGCGTCAATGGTTTCATCTCTGGATGCAAACTTCTTTTTGCTCGCGAGGGCGCCAAGGGCTTCTTCAAAGGCATAGGTCCTCGCATTCTAACCACCATGCCCAGCACGGCCATCTGCTGGTCTGCCTATGAATTTTCCAAGTAAGTTTGTTTTGGCGAGGCTATAGTCCGGAGACATTTCAAGGGTCAAGAATCTTATAACTAACATTTCGCTCTCAAGGTCTTACTTTGTCAGCCGCAATGACAAAGCTTGAGCATCCCACAATGACTGAAAAATAGAAAAAGCTGTCATGAAAAAGTGAACAGGCATTAAAAAGGGAAAAGAAAAAACAGCACTGTCCCGAAAACGAGAGAAATGGCGTTGCTACTATTTCTCATCATCACAGCAGGCGCTAGTACTTGAAGCAAGGCACCAGATTGCGAACGCTTTTCAATCTTCAAAGATGCCGCATGTCTCGCCCTCTTCATTTCCCCTTTCCCATTTTGCCTCTCTCACTGTACCTCCTCTCTTCTTCTCTCCAACTCTCTCACCCTCGCCCTCCCTTTGGCTCACTTCCCTCTCTCTTGTACAATGCGATTTATGCTGTTGAGAGCGTTCTTTATTGTCTCTGCTATCATTTTCCTCCTTTTTTTTCTCTTTCATTAATCCGTTCTTCGCTTCTGAACGTTGCAATGTGCTTTGGCTCGTCACTTTGCTTGCTGGTTAATACATGAGATTTTCCAATTGTTCGATGCGATGGCGGGTATTGGTTACAGCGAGCATAACTACGAAGGGGCGTTTTGATTGTGGACCTTGTGTATATAACTTGCTACCATCAATGAATGATGACATGTAGGTTGCTGACGGTGGCTAAAACCGGTAACTGAATGATATGGCACAGAGGTTTTGTGACATCTTAATGCCATTGAGAACATGATTTGATGTGACGGCAAAACTAGAAAGTCTCTATTACTAAACAGTCTAGGCTGTGTGGAGGGCAGTTGTCAATTCATGTCCCAAGACTTTATTTAGGGGCCCAAAAAAGTGCATGTAGCTACAAAGTCTCATAGGCACCCTTGGGGATTGTTTAATTGATGGTAGACACCTTGTTGATAGCTACTAGGAGTACACGGCGCCTCTGCATACGCAATGCTGTTATTCACTGGCTGTTACAGTTGTGTGACTAACAAGACTGCGTCGTAAATTGCACGATTATGCCACGCTGCATCACGCCTCCACATACCCGCCGTATCGCCGCCATAAAGCCTACAACAAACAACACGCAAACATACATGCAAAAACACTTGTAGCAACAACACAACACACCAAACAACATCACACGTCACACATCACACATCACACAAGCGTCTAAGCCTAAGCTTAATCAGAACTTCAGAAATATACGCTTATATGACATTCAATACATTGATTCCACCCAAGGATAGCCCGGTCCCGCTTCTACCGGAAGTTGCCGCTGAAGTGGAATTGCTGGCCGCCCCCGGAGAAGCCGCCAGGGAAGCCGCCAGGGAAGCCTTGGAAGTTGAAGTTACCAAAGGGATGGCCGCCAGGGTGGCCCGAGTTGCCTGAGTGGTCGTTCGGGTCATCGCCCTGGTCGAATCTGCGGCGAAGCTCCGGATTACTGAGTACTTCGTAAGCCTCGTTGATGGCGGCCATTTTCTTCTCTGCCTCCTCCTTGGTCACGCCCTTCTTCACAGCTTTATCGGGGTGGTGTTCCTTGCTTCGCATGCGGTATGCCTTCTTGATAAGACGCTCGTCGGCGTCGTTGGGAACACCCAATACCTTGTAGTAGTCTTTGGTCTTGCTACGCTTAAGAGCGACCTGGGCCTTCTGGAGGAGGCGTTGAACCTGATCCCTCTGATCGGGGTGAGCTTCGTTGGCCTGTGTGAGTTTACGAACCGCGCCGTCAAAGTCTTCCGCATCCATGCTCTTTTTAGCCTCCCATAGAAGACCATAAAGCGAGTTTTCGTTGTTGGCTAGGGCATCGGGACAGTAATTTTCGGCCTTTTTGCTACTTGACTATAATCGACAGAGTATGTTAGCTTGTGAAGGGGGAAAATGAATAAAACAAGACAAAGCAAAAACGACGTTCACTTGGGGGAGAGGGAAAAGGGGCCTTTATCTCTTACGTCATAGTACGCCCGGCATGTCTGCTCGATCAGTCGGTTATAGAGTTGGCTGCTGACGCCCGCGGGCAGGATATCTTCCTTCTTCAGGTTCTCAATGACTGTTTTAACTTCAGCCAAAAGACCCGGGTTAGCATCAGCAGACACTAATATCTTGATAGCAGCAGAAGAGCGGCCCGCCTCAATCAACTTGAGCGTCTTCTCAATGCTCTTTTGCGTGTCCTTCATAACCCGGCGCTGTGCCATGCACACTTTAGAGTCCGGATCAGATATCAGGCACTTGCGAATCTGCTCCATTCCAGCATTCATGTTGTCCATTGCGAAGAATGCCAGAGCCGCGATTACTTGGTGTGGTCGGGTGTCGCTATGGCGGATGTGAAGTAGTTGCTGGAGATCGGCCGTGGCCTCTTCTAGTTCTCCTTTCTCTGCCCTGCATTTGTACCGGGCCTCGCGCAGCGAGGCGGCTCGGGAGGCGACGGAGATGGACACGCTCAAATCAGAGACGCAGGTGGCCCAGTCGCCGCGCTTATGAGCGGCCATGCCAGAGGCGGCAGCCTTTGCAGCAGTCTCCATCTCTGCAACCTCAGGCGAGGAGGCAGTCTTGTGTGCATTTTTGTACTCGCTGCGAGCTCCGTCCCAGTCGGCATTGCGTGCCTTGATTTTAGCAAGTTGGATATGGGCGCCTTCGAATCCGGGCTTGAGCGTCAGGACTTTGTTAAAGTCCTCGGTAGCCTGGTTCACACGGCCAAGGGAAAGGTAGGTTGTCGCGCGCTTGAAAATTGTGAGGTAGTTGGACGGATCGCGGGAGACAGCGGCATCATAGTAGAGTAGGGCATCGGAGGTTTCGCCTTTCGACAGGTGGACTTGGGCGGAAGAAAGCAGGGATGCCACAGGAAGATCGGAGGGAATATTGTGCTCTGAGAGAGCGTAGACGGAAGGAGCGAAAGCGCTGGCAGTGAGCACAGCAAGATGGGGGATTCGCAGATGCATTTTGTGAGTGTGGAGGGCCAGAGAGATCAAGAGATTGGCCCAGATAGACTAGACAGCGGTTAAAAAGGAAGTAAGCTATGCGATAGAGACACAGAAGGAAACACTGCAAGTAGAAAACAATTGAAGAAAAAGTGAAAGAAGAAGAGCGAGAAAGAAAGACAAGAAAACACGTGAAATACTAAGGAACCTTTTGAGTTCAAGAATTACTCTACCAAGAGACCAATGCACCAAGCGGACAACTGTTACTAACGAATTGGCTTTAACTGATACAGAGCAAGTGTTTATTACACTAGGCTTAGCCACACCCCTGGAGATAAATTTAGCTTACACCAGCCAGCACTAAAGTCCTTATTTAGTATGATAAAAGTGGGGATGAGATGCTAGATGATTCTGTCTTGTTGGTGTAACCCTAATCTTCAGGGTTTTCCCATCCGATGGAACAATGTGATCCACACTCTGGAGGTGCAGGCTTGTAGATCGTCTTATTTCATCCCATCATTCCACTGAAGGACCTTTCTTCTGATAGATCCGAGAAGCTCTTAAGTAGAAAGCTGCCCCTCATCTAGAATCATGGGTCTGGAGTCTCCCGTCTAGCTTAGACTAGCGAACATTCCAACTCCACAGACAAAAACGCAGCCATCTCCATCTCTACACCATCTCAATTCATTCTGCTCTACACTCCTTAGCCTCATACCACCTCGCAATGTCCCATTTGCTACCAAAAAATGCAATCTTTTCGCCATCCATCGCGCGTATTGCTGCCTCTACGGCTCGTGATTGGAACTACGTTGATTCTTGGCTGCTTGCCCAGTACCGCTCCACCTTTCCTGGTCAAGATCCTCCAGAGTTCGAGCGCACCCCAGAGACGCTAAAGGCATTGCATGCCCTTGCTAGTTTCGATGAAGCCGCTGGCGAGGATCACGACGCCATCGCAGCGGCTGAAGCTTCGTCGCTCGAGGAAGTTAAGGCTGCTCGTGATGCACCTGATGAGCTTTTGCGCGATTCTTTGCTTGAAGCTGTGGAAAGCTCCCTGACAGCCGAAGGCGCTGTCGCCTTGGATGTCATGTCATCTCTTGCCGTTTCTACGGGAGCTGCTTTGCCTTCGCCTTCGGATCTTGGCCATGTTATCGCGGATCTCCAGGGCCAGTCATATGAAATCGAGCAAATGGCCTCCCGAGTAGATGCGCTTCTGAAGTACATGAAAACCGAGGCCCTTCCTGGCATAAACTCGATTCTCCAGGAGCTTGAACAGGACGGGTATCATCTCCCCACCGGGCTAGCACGCCAAAACATCGATTCTCAACGCCGGATCAAGACAGTGGCTTCACAACTACCTGCGATGCAAGACCAAGCAGCAGCAGCTGCAAATGTGCCACAGCTTGAGGGTGTCCCCTCCCTTGCCAAGACAATCGCGGACGAGGGAGGGTATTTTCAGCTTCTAGCTGCTAAGAAAGAGTTGGATGCACAGTTAAGTCTCTTTCAAGGAATCCCTACCGATTTGAATCTTGCACGCGCCGAACTGGACAATCTCCGTACAAACCTAGAGGACGTGAGAAGAGAGCGCGATGAGACTTTCGAGAACTTGGTAGAACAGGAAACTCCCCGAAAGCCTCAACACTAGACTAATAAAATTAGCGATAGTAAACTGCAAATGGCGTCACATCAAGTAACGTGAATTATGTATAGAATGCTCCCATGACGTACCTACATGGCAGTAACTGTCAGCTGTCCGTCAGCTGTCCGACAACTGCCAACCAAAACAGGGACATCTTATTTGGCCCCAGCAATGAGGCAGGCCATTACCATCACGATCTCTACACCATCATGCTTGTATAAAAGCGTAAAAGTCTTGCTCTCTCATAAACTGTCATAATACTCCCTTTTCTTATCGATTTACTAGACATTAATTTCCCATTATAGGAAGAGCCGGGCCCCCACAGTTAGCCGCTTTTTTACTTTCTGAGAACCCCATCACATATTGCCGCACCACCAGGGTGCTCTACCTGTCTTGGGTTCTTGATTTTTTTCCCTGTTATCAGGCTGAAAGAATTAGAAGCCTGACAGCCTTCACCACGCCATAAGAAATATTGGAAAAACTAAGCGACACAGACCCTCCTCACGGCTCGTTTCTTTCCATCCCTTGTTACTTGTTACTGTAGAGTCCGTTTTGGTTTGCTGCACATAGCCTTGGGTCGAAAGCTAGCCGCTAATCTCAACAGCTGCCCTGCTTCACTTACGCTTGTTACGATATCATCAGCCTCACTTAATGCAGAGTCTCTCGATCGGCTTCATTTGCTTCATACGCTTGCAGTCATCCACCCATGGACAATTCAATCCAGCGGGCTTTATGTGACAAGTTCTACGACAAACGCCCGCTTTGTGCGCTTTAGTAAGTCTCCCCCCCCCCCCCCCCTCCATTCATCAGAACAGCGCCCACTCGCTTTTTTACTCTGATGTTGTGCAGCCTTTGAACTTTGAACTTGATGTTCACGGCAACTAAGCGCAAGCTAACGAGGCTATGCTTCTACGTCTAGTCTCGAGAGAGTCGTTCGTAATCTCGTTGCCAGCCAAAATTACAAAACAATCAACGTCATCATAGACCAGCTTTGCAACGACTTCGCCTATCAAAGCTCTATCCCACATGCTAGAAATGGCGGTCTAATAGGCCTTGCAGCTGCAGCTATTGCCTTAGGTCATGTATGCAACAACCTTTTTTTTTTCCTGTTTCATCTCATCGAAGGGTCTCCTTTTCCGATAGCTGCTGTCGATACCATCTAACATGTGATGTCTCGCAGGAACTCCCCCAATATCTTAGAAAACTGATACCTCCTGTTCTGGCTTGCTTCACAGATCCCGAGGCTAGAGTCCGGTACTATGCTTGCGAGTCTATGTATAACATTGCCAAGGTGGCCAAGGGAGAGATTCTATATTTCTTCAATCATCTTTTCGACTGTTTGTGCAAGTTGTGCACTGATCACGAACTGTCTGTCAAGAATGGTGCTGAACTGCTCGACCGTCTAATCAAAGATATTGTGTCAGAAAACGCTGTTGAGTACCAGTCGGTAGTTCCCAAAGAAAAATCGGCAGATGATGACCAGGGCGGGCCGGATGAATACGAACTGGCTTTCTCCCTTCCGAAGTTTATTCCGTTGTTGAAGGAGAGAATATTGGTAACTGATCCATATGCCCGCCAGTTCTTGGTTGGCTGGATCGAGCTGCTCGATGGAATTCCCGATCTTGAGCTGGTTTCTTATCTGCCTGACTTCCTGACTGGTCTTTTGCGCTTTCTTAGCGACGAGAACCGCGATGTCCACATTGCTACGCGCAAGTGCTTAGATCGTTTCTTGAGCGAAATCAAGCGCATTGCAAGGATACGAAAGGGCATCGCTGAAAGCAAAAAGTCAAACGAAGGGGGGAAGCGGAAACGCGTTGAGTCTGTTGACAGCGACAGTGGCCAAGTAGACCTCGAAGATGGCGACCACAATGACAGCGATGGTTACGATGACGATGAAGGAAACCTCGACGAATCACAGGAAAGCGAGGAGGAGTGGCAGCCAGGCCAAGATGTTGAGATCGACTATTCTCGAATCCTGGACATTCTTACTAGCACTCTCGAGCATGATACCTCCTTAGGCAAGTTGTCGCAGTCGTGGTGCTAATGTTGAAAGAACTATGCTAACATCTGGCCAATAATTTAGAAGAAGACTCAATATTAGAATCTCTGTGCTGGATCAATGAGTTCCTTAATATCTGCCCCGAGGAAGTCCTCCCATTTACACCAAGAATATTGGCCCATATGCTTCCGGCTATTGCGAATGACGTAGAAAGGATCCGCCAAGCTGCCTCTCGTCTTAATAAGTCGTTAATGGATTACGTCAGCTCTCTAGGCGATGGCACTACGATGGGCAATAGAGTCGTGTCGGGAGCAAACCCTGCCCAGCAAGCTTTGGGAATTAGTGGCCGGGACCCGGAGACGACACGATCTTCAACTCCTACTCAAAATCAAACCGGAATATCGGGGGCCGCTGCAACTGCGAGACTTAAGACAAACACGCCAGTGCCTGCGAAGCCAACCCCGTCGCCCACACCCTCGGACACTGTAACTCCATCGTTGAATCTCAATTATGCCGCAGCTGTCAACTCTCTTACTCTTCTTTTCCTTAATGACCATGAAGAAACTAGAGTTGCAGCCTTGACATGGCTAATCATGCTTCATCAAAGATCTTCTCGCAAGGTCTTGACTTTTAACGATATCACATTCCCCGCACTTTTAAAGACCCTTTCTGATACTTCCGAGGCTGTTGTGGTCAAGGACTTGCAGCTATTGTCGCAGATTGCCTGCAGCAGCGAAGACGATTACTTCACCGTGTTCATGGTTGACTTACTGCGCCTGTTCTTTTCTGACCGTAGTCTGCTGGAAACAAGAGGCAATCTGATCATCCGACAGCTATGTGTAAATCTCAGCCCTGAGAAAATATACCGCACCTTGGCTGATTGCATTGAAAAAGAAGATGACATTGAATTTGCAAGCATCATGGTGCAGAACCTCAATAACAATCTCATCACAGCGCCACAGTTGACAGAGCTTCGCAAGCGTCTTCGCAACTTGGATACCAAGGTATGTTGGAAACAGCTCGTACCACATTATGCTATCTATTGCGTGCTTCAGTGAGTATCCGCTAACAATTAGCACAGGATGGCCAAACATTGTTTGTGGCTTTGTTTCGTTCTTGGTGCTTCAACTCTGTAGCCACATTCTCTTTATGTCTCTTGGCCCAGGCCTATGAACAAGCTTATCACCTGCTTCAAATATTGTACGTCTGTCTCCAAGCCACCCATCCATTGCGCACGTGTTTTTTAGTTGCTAACATGCCACACCACGTCACAACACGTTACACCACATCTAGTGCTGAGTTTGATATGACGGTCAATCTTCTGATACAAATCGACAAGCTTGTCCAGCTTATTGAGTCGCCAATGTTTACCTGTAGGTCATTTGAAAAGTGGACTTGGCGTGATAGCGTGAACTAGTTATTGACCTTTACGTTTTTTCTCTATCCTCCAGATCTTCGTCTTCAATTGTTGGAACCCGAAAGACATCCATATCTCTATAAATGCCTTTACGGCCTTTTGATGCTTCTGCCACAGTCTTCGGCCTTTGCAGCACTAAAGAATCGTCTGAACAGTGTTAGCAGCATGGGATATTTACACATTCCTCAGAGATCGTATGTGTTTTCTTCTTTTCAACGCTTTACGCAGCTGATTCTAACAGATACACTTTCCATCCACAGCTCTACGTCTGCATCAAGTTCGTCGTCTAGCAGTTTCGATAGATCAAACCGTCTCAAGGGCAGAGACGACAACAACATCCGATGGGGCGAGCTGCTCGAAAAGTTTCGAAGCGTACAAGAGAGATCCCGCAGAGCCCAGGGACGGGGTGGAAGCGGCCATGAGGAGGCGTACCCGCTAGGTCTTGGTGACCTGAAGATGGACCCTAACGTGAAGTCACGTGATCGCAACCAGAATCCACAGCTCGGCGTGGGAAGAGACACCGGGCCTGTGCCAAGTGCGCCAGCTCTCAAGCCAAAATCGGGTCTTGGCCGGCAGTTTGGACGACTTTCAGGGCGGGGGAAGAAAGGGCAGTAGAAGGTTCGCTGGTGTGTAACTTGACTTGTCACATTGCGATGATTCTGGCCATATGACAAGATGGTTGTCATTCAATGTATAAGCACCGTATTTAGGATTTAGTATGTGGCCCGGGATCCACTACAACACTGGCCCGTGTATTTAACATCCATTTTGTGGGGTTCGAATGGACTGTGTTATGTGTATCAAGGCTTTTTTTAGCAAGCATCAATCTAGTGAAGGCTTCTTTCTATAGCTTCATCAAGTTGCGACTCTGGTAAAAAATAAGAGTCATTCCATCGTCAATCTATTGGACCTACTGCTATGCTTCCACTGTGAAAAGTGAACTAATATTATATGAAAAACCCAGAATCAAGTCCAAACAACCGACCACCCTCTAAAGAATAAAACAGCTCTGGAAAAATAAAAAGAGAAAACAAGAACCCAAATGCGCCGTGATCTCAAGTGCGTAAACCCAACTCTCCTTCAAACAACTCTGAGGCTTAGTGGTGGTGACCCAAGATTTCATTGCGGTCGATCATGCTTTGCTTGCACTTGGCCAGAATTTGACCCTGGCGAGCGACATCGGCCAGGTGACCAATCATCTGCACATTGGCATTGGTAAAGCCGAAGAAGGCGTAGGGAATCTTCGTTTCTTTGCAAAACTCAAACACTAGCTTCTGAGCGTCACGTAGGTTGTGGCGGGGGATACGGGGGAAGAGGTGGTGAACGGCCTGGAATTGCAGACCGCCATGAACAAAGTCCATCCACTGCGGGCAATCAATATCCATGGTGGTACGCATCATCTTTTGGGGGAAGGACTCGGCCGGTCCCAGGTCCATGGTGCTCATAGCAAAGTGAGATAGTGTGATCTGGAGATGTAGAGGCGTGGTGGCCATGTGACTGATGAGGACAAAGGCAAGCCTGTTCCATCCGCCGTCGATGCTCTTGTACACAAGGCAGTATCCAAACCAGTACCAGAAAAAGGTCATGCCAACAATCTCAAGCCAGCGACACCACCAAGCCTGGCCCTTGGTGGGGCCGGTGCCCTTGATCAGGAAAATCAGGCCCTGAATGTAGAGGTTGAAACGGCCGAAGGCAATGATGGGATAATAGAGGTATGCCTGCCAGCGCACGATCTTTTGCGCAAACCAGTCATAGGCGAGGATCTTCTTGTGATACGTCGACCATAGGTTTTCGAAGAAACGGTGGGAGACGGCCAGGAAGGGCAGATGCTGGTTATCAGGATCATGTTCCGGATGATTGGTGACGATGTGATGCACATTGTGGCTCCACTTCCACCAGCCCAGAGACAGACCACCGACGAAATCGGCGACCATGATGCCCATGAGCGTGTCGATTGTGAAATTTTGTGTGATGGCCATGTGGCCCGAATCGTGGCCAAAAAATGACAGCTGGTGCCAGAAGATACCCAGAACAAGGGCGCTGCTACAGTACCATCCGAGGTGCAGTAGGTACATGCTAGTCAGGAAGAAAGCAATGTACCGCGTGAACTCGACGACGTACGACATTGGGCGCAGCTTGTACAGGCCAGCCTCCTTGACCTTTTCGTGCAGCTCGCGGTATTTTTCGACAATCATGGCTTGGGAATCTTCCTCCAGAGACGGGTACTTGTCCAAGTCAATCGATATGGCCTTTTTTGTCTCTAGGTCTAGATATGTCATGCCATCCAACGGGACTTTGAGATCTTCATCCTCAATTGAGGAGACAGAGACGCTACGCACAGCGGGCTCCTTGAGACCAGCCGTTTTCCGGCCACGAAGGCCGGATGACGGCTCTTTGTCGAATGTGGGAGACGGCGGCGCCGAGCTGCTGTCGCTAGAAGAGCTAGGGAGGCTCTTGTCTGCGAGTTCGATTTTGGTCAGATACTTCCCGCCCGAAATGGGGGGCACGAGGTTCGTCCAGCGGCCTTCGATGCGGCCGACTCTGTAGCGCGCCATCATGGCACGGGCTTCTGGAGAATGCAGGCTATAGGAGACGGGGTGGTTAGAGTCAATACTTCACGGAGACCTGCTGAGGCTTGGAGATACTTACGCAACCATCTCATCGGTGGCGTCACGGCCAATCATGTGGTAAACAGCCAGGTCGCCGCCGGGGTGGTACGGGATCCAGGCGTCGATCTTGAGAACATAGTTTTCGAAGATGACCATAGAATGGCCTTCGGCAATCTGGGCCTTGACATCGTCTGGCGTCATGATAGGGTACTCCCTCTGGCGCCTGGACGCACCGGATTTTGGTGCCATTGTGTCGATTCAGGGCAGTGGCTGGTTCGGCGGAGGATGGCAGAGTTGGTCGGTGTCGAAGGGCGTCGAAGTAGTGTTTATGGACGGTAGATGGGGCCGAAAAGTATGACAGGTCGACTAGGAAGGTTGTGTGATCGAGGAGTATTAAGCCAATGCAATGTGAAACTTGGGAGAAAAAGAAAGCATGGGATTAGGAGAAGGGGAAAGGAAAAAGAAAAGGAAAAGGAGATGTTGGTGGCAAAAACCACAGAAATCTTGGCCTCGTGAGTCCTGAGATGGCTGGCTGCAATACAAACGGAGCAGACTGCCAGGACAAACAAGAGAACAAGAAAGCCTTTATGGGAAGTGGATGGCAGGCCCTATCTGGCCAGGCTAGCCCCAAGCTTGCTTTTTTGCCTAGCTTGACTTAGAGGAATCGTCAACTCAACAAGGACAAAGCCAGGGGCGTGTGTTCCTCTGTACCTGATCAGACCAATAAAAGCATTAATCTGCAAGGTCTTGGGCTTGGCAAAAATTGGACCTTAGTACTTGGCTACATACATGCTGCTACACTGCGCGACCCTGCAGCACATGGCTTCTGTACCCTGGCTGATATGCACTTCATTGCTTCAAGAAGACAAGCGTGCAGCATAGACAGGGGCTGGCTGGGGCTTGAACTTTAGTGGGACGGTGCGGTAAGGAACGATCAATTCAGCAAGCATTAAGCTATTAATCAATCACCCATGACAATGTGCCAGACCGCAACAATTTTTGGATGCCATGTTCTCTGCTTGCAGCTGGGATATCACGCTTGCGCTTTTGCTTTGTTGCTTCAGCTCTCCTATACTACGTACCGTACCTGCTGTTTTTACATGTGGTTCTGTCTCAAATAGGGTGGTTTCCTATTCAAATCATCTTATTTTCAAATGTGTAACCCTCGCCTTATTCAACGTCCCTCTACATCTACCAACCACCCCACACCTCCGCTTTCCTCCTCCTATGATTTCTTTTCTTATCTTACTATTTTTTACTGTCTTCTTTCATTTTTTTTACTGTCTCGTTTTTTTTTTTTTTTTTCTTTTTTTTTCTCTTTTGTGGATTTTTTTG
>JAZBQP010000188.1:0-46941 GCA_038407015.1 Ceratocystis ficicola
GGAGGGTGGAGGGGGGGCAGGTGAAGCTCCCTTTTTACACAGAACTGCCTAGTAATGTCATGTCACCGCTTTTAGCCTTTATAACCGTACCAATAGAAATCCGGCACCATGTCGTCTTTATTCGAAGCTTCCGGAAAACATAAGCCGCCATGGCTTGGGCTCCTATCTGGCTGGCTAGCTAGCAAAATGCTAGCAATATCTGTAGAGCAGCAAATAAATTAGCTTATTTGCATATGCGGCCGGCTTGTGTGTGTCAAATATCCATGCCAGAAGAGATGCCCATGTTGCAAAGATAAGTACAGCCTCTTCTTCTGTTACTAACGGCATGTATTTTGCTGCACAGAGCTAGGGTAACTTGTTTTAATTATTCAGCACAAAGGCATTCGATCGAATCTCACGTCTCCTGTGTCTGAACCCTTTTCTAACTTTTATCATGATTCGGTGTCATGAATGAAGATGTCTCTGTCATCTGATCCACGTACTAGTAGGGTTAGAAGTCAGCAGGGTTGTAACATGCACGTGATAGACAACTCCACCATGACGCCAGAGAAGCTCGGTCTTGTTATTGATAGCTTTGGGCTGTGGTTAGTCCAGCTTAATTCTGGAATCCAATATACTCTGAGAGCCACAACATTCGTTTTACCCTTCCTTGCTAAAACCACTGCTTTGCACTCAGTAGATGTAATGCCTGAGATGCCCATGAAGCAGCTGCAGCGAGCAGCAATTTGACTCTTGACTTCTCCGCTCAGCATAGAAACAAAGCAAGCAGTGAAACAACTACAGCAATCTGGTGCGGCCCAGCAGAATTCCTGGCGACCTTGGCCATCTACAGCAGCTAATGGCAGAATCACGGTCGGTTCTTCTCGCGGAGAACCGTAAACTGCGGCATCTTCGCGGTGTTTATCTGCGGAATCTGACTTTTGAGCCGTTCGCTGGTACAACACATGATGATTCTGTATTGACATTGACGAAGCTAAAAGCCAAAGGCAAGCTTCGTGTCACTGAAAATGGCAAGCTGCCACATGCGCGCTCGTCCGATGACTTGATTGGCGAAGGCGGACGAAGCGGCAACAACGGAAAACGCAGAAGGAGCATATCAGGGCTAGGTGTATCGACGGTGGCTGCATTCACTGCCGCAGCTTCACTATCTGCTACTTTGGCTATACCGGGCAATCCTGGCCCAAGGGCCGAAGCAACAACATCACAGCAAAAGAACCTGCAAATGATAATTGGCGCGCGATTAGCCGACGTCTTCTTCTCATTGCATTGCGAAGGGGAGGCTGAGCCTGTGTATATTAGCGAGGTTATTGAAAAACGCATGGTGGGTGGCTCTTTATTATCTTCATTACTTCTTTGCAGAGCCCCCCTCACTAACGCTGACGATGATGTATATAGAACTTCAATTTCCAATTTTTCGACCTTAAACACCATGCGACCGCCATATCACGATCACCCATTTTCACTTTGAAGCTATGGACGCGCCGCCAAAACAGCAGTACATGGATGTACCTGCTAGAAAACCAGGTTGATTTGCGCTCTCTTACTTTCATCCCCGCTCTGGAAAACTACCATTTCCCTGCCAATGCGTTAATCTTTCACCTTAACGATGGATGCATGTATACTTTTGGTGTGCCCAGCTCTTCATCATTGAGGTCACGCCAGCTGCAGCCTGTTTTCACGTCTTCGTACGCTGCGCTTATGAAACTATGCACTCTTGAAAACTCAATACAAGATGCGCAAGCCACACAACAGCGTCTTTCTGCGCAGATCGACTCAACTCTGTCACGCCGCCCTCAGAACCTAGTAGCATTAGCGCGAGAACGGGCTGAACGGGCCGCAGGATACCTTGAGCAACAACGGAGGGCTGTTGTAAATGCTAAACATAGAGTACAGCAGCTTAAGCAAAGCATAAGGAAGCGGAGCGCGGCCATGGAGGCTGGCAAGAGTGTCCAGATGCGCATTGAAAAGGACAGACAAAATGCTATGGGGCATCTTTCAGCATCGCAAAAACTGTTAACGTCAACTAAAGACCAAATCCACGGCCAGCGTAGGCGAATATGCTCAGACCTCAGTGACATTTTCCAGATTTCACAAATACCAGATGCTCCTCCTCTGGCATTCCAGATTCATGGCGTGCCATTACCCAACACTGTCTATGACACTTCCACATCCCGCGGCAAAACAGAAGAAAAACTATCTGCAGCGCTAGGCCTGGTAGCCCAGCTAGTGAATATGCTGCAGTTCTACTTGGGAGTCCCAATCTTATACCCAGTTAACGTATTTGGCTCTCGTTCGTCAATCCGGGACGAAATTTCCCTCCTGCCTGATCTCAGTGCGCAGCAGACTCAAGGTACCCAAGACTCTCGAACTCGCGAATTCCCATTGTACTTGCCACGCGGTGGTTCTACCACCACGCAGTTTCGCTTTGATTACGCTTGGTTTCTGCTGAATAAGAATATTGAAATGCTTTGTGGTGCGCAAGGCTTGCGGATTGTCGATATCCGCCATACCCTTCCCAACCTGCAGTATCTGCTCTATGTGTGCTCTGCTGGGTCAGATGAACTCCCAGAACGGAAGAAGGGTGGTATCCGTGGTCTCTGGATTGGCAGACAGGACGGTAGAGTATCTTCCATTTCTTCCTTTGCCTCATTAAACATCACGGTACCCGAGCCTCCCAACGGGGTCAGCCACGGCGAAGCTGCTCCTGGATCTATTGGATCTAATACCAGTAACACTGCGGACTGCCGGCGCGGTAGCACGGGCAATGAGGTTAACATTCGCCAGCGCGAGGATCTGCGTCGCCGAACAGCAGGAGTGCGCAATACATCGAGTTTGGTTGATATTGGAAGCGAAGAGGACAGTGTAGCCGGAAGTCCGCAGTTTTCATTGCCTTTTGATGAAGGCGAGACAAAGCTTACTTTGCGTACAAAGGGGATGCGGGAAAACGTGGCTGGCTAATTTGTAGTAGGTGGATAGATTCTGGGCTGTATTTGTTTCTTCTTCTTTGCTGGTGGTGGCGACACAAACAATAGAACCAGCGTGTGGGCGTGTGGAAAGGTTTTGGACGAGGCTTCTTTGGTATGTTTGGGCCTTTGTAGATTCCAACGGCCCTTGATCTTGTTGTATTGGTAGCATGGCGTTTATATCATAAGTCTCTAAATGCAGACAGAGCTTGTTGTCTTTATACTCCTTCATTTATTCTTCTTCCCACCACGTACAATTGCCTACCGCTGTTGGTCTTTACTCCCTGTCTTTCCCTGGCCTGAAGCAAACTTGACGCTCTTCCGTCTCGTCACATCCCCTCCTGCGTTCTGGCTTGGTGCTGTTAGAGGCGCGGCTAATGTGCTGTTGTGATGATGCGCTGATATGTCCCTATAATCGCTAACTTGGCTTTGAGGAGTTTCATAAGTAGTCCCTTTGACTTTGTTATCAGGGCTAACATAAAGGGTGCTTCGGTTTCCGCTATGCGCCTTATCATAAACTGGAGGCCGAGCCGATGCTGTACCATCAGTAGCCATGGCTGCGGCTGTAGCTCTAAGAGGCTCCTCAGCACGCTGGAAAGAGCCTAGTGGTGTTGTGGAAGTAGAGGCATTGATTGAAAGGGGATTAAAAGCAACAGTTGGCGGTGCAGTATCGGGAAGACATTCATGCCCACATCCATCTTGTGGACAATACCCACCGCTAAACTCCTCTACCTCACCCTGTTCAGACACAGGGCAATGCCAGGCCTGTAGACAATTGGAATGGCCGCCATGTCCACAGCCACGACAGTACCACCACGATGTCAACACCGGCTCTTGTACATCCTGGTCTTGAGCTGTGCTTTTCTTGATCTCAGCAAGCAAGTCGGCCACTACGTGACGGTGCTGGCAGACAGCACATGGACCCATAGTGCGGTGACACCGTTCGCACGTCCAAATAGCAGTTGGTCCAGCCTGAGGATCGATTTCGCGTGGTTTGTTGCAAAATGGACAGGTGAAATTGACCTGTACATCGCGCTGAGCAGCACCAAAAATTGAAGGGAACGACTCTCCCCAGCAAGGCATGCCTTCAGCCCAGTTTCCAGTGCAGAGGTTGCGCAGCTGAGAGGCTTCAATGAAGCACTTCATGTTCATTAGGCGTGAGTGATGCTGTTTCAAAATAGCTTCGGCTTGGAACCGGGAAATAACACGCTCCGGGACTAAAGGCTGTAAGAGGAGGACTATAGCTGCAGCGTTTACAGCAGACTTGCGGCTTTCAAACTCAAGGGTCTGCTGGATAATAGCATAAGGATCGATGGGGGCACAGGTGCTCATGCTGTCAGAGACACCAGACGGTTTTGGAAATGGGAAAGGTGGATCGCGATTCCATTTAAAATAATCGTACTCGCCTATTGTTGGGCTGTCGCTGTGCTCGGCCTTTTCTAGAGGTGTAAGCTCTGGCTGTCGATTTAGAAAAGATACTTGGGGGGATGCACTGACGACAGGCTGGCGAGTCGACAGAGTCATTTCAATGGTGCCTGCGTCAGATGGCATTGAGCCTGAAAGTTCCTGGCTCATGGATGCCGAGGTTCGTGTACCTTTAGTTGCCTGGGAAATCGCAAAGACATCCTCCAGGGACTCGTTGTTCAGCATGGGACCATGGATATCCCAAATACCCTTCCCGCGTACCTGTTCTGGAGATCCAGTGTCCCTACGACCTCGAATACGACCGGAGTACTCGTTGTGATGGTCAAGTTCTTTATCGCCATGGTTATTAGAGCTCGACAGGGACAATGTCTGGGTGTGGTCTTGACTGTAGCTGTCTGACGATACCGTCCTACCCAAGTTATTGCAGTCTATATCTCTAGTAGAGCTTGGAGTTTGTGACCCAAACTGCGCTGTATTCCTATGGGAGTCTTTTTCGGGTTTTGAAGCCCCAGGCACATCAATGGCCTTGGTGAAGGCTTCCGCATCGTAGAAATCATATCCCTCTGTGCTAGCATGCGTGTCACTACTGTGCTGACTTGTGGTTGAGAGAGGCTGGGAGTTGAGGCGGGCACGAGGGCTATTACTAGTAGGGGGATATACGGCTGGTGGGGGAAGAGTAAAGCTTGCAGGGGCCTCGGCAACAGGAGAGAGAGGTGTTGCGCCAATCGTGCGATCATTAGCCACAGGATCTAATACAGCATGTGCCCGAGGTGTGGTCATGTTGGAGGTGTTTTCAAATTCCTCCGAAAGCAATGACCGAGTAGAGTTTAGTGAGTGGTCACGGGGAGTGCTGTTTTGGTATATCAAAGAGGATTGCTTGCGATTTGAGTGTGCAGGTTCCGGAGCATGGCCTGAGCGGACAAATGCTGACGTAGCGGCTGTCGATGATTGTGGAAATTCATGGGCTTGCGGGCGCACAGGTGCAGCAGCGGGAGTCCTAGAAACTTCACGCCCAATCTGGCCAGTCCGCACCTGAAGATGATACTCTCCACGTCGATGAAGGAGAATCTGGGTCACGTGACTTAATATGCGCCATGACTGTGCTAGACGGAACAGGCGAGCATCCTCAGCAACTTGGCCATACTGCTCGAGAATGGATGCTATCCTACGAGGAAGAGGCCAGGCATTTTCGTCTTTTGTTGGTAGATCCCTCTGCAAAATAGTGAGATAGTGGAATGTGAGATAACGGTACATCCCAGGATCAACACGAAAGGGGGTATGGGAGAAGGCCATCCCCTGGGTCATGATAAAGTCTCCAGTAGCATGCATGCTTTGGTCCAGAGGCATGGCATCTTCATCTTGGTGGGGGGCAACAAAAGGGGGATTCTCGGGCGTTGTGCCAGCCGGGAAAGCCCGAGTACCGGTCCGTCGTGTGCGGCTATTGTTAGAAGGCCGTCTTGGATTGAGGAAGATGCCTGTAAGATCTTCATCTGAGTCGGTGCGACTAACACTAAGACTTACATTTTGGGGACTGGTCCCTATGTAGCCTGATGGAGTTTCTGTACCACCAGAAGTTCTTTGCGCACGAGAGGCAGCTGAGGTGATGTCTACTGCAGACAGAGAGCTTTGGTGTAAACTGCGGTTTCTCGGAGCACTTTGCCGTTGATCTAAGAACATCATGACTTCGCCATTAGGGTTGAAGGCAAAGGTGGACATGGCTTGGCGGTCGATGACTCGTGGAGCAAAGGCAACATCACATTGGTTCAGGTTTCCATCCTGGCCAACGGCCCATAAGATGTCTTGATCGCGCCACAGCAACCCAGTTGGCGCCATATCGAACTGCTCGATAACCTTAAAAGGCAATGTGGGTCGTGCTAGGTCCCATATGTGTACCATATTCCTGCCATGCCGCCTCTGACTGCTCGCATCGTACGTTACGGCGATCTGGGCCGCTCGTCTACCATTGTCTGTAGCCGACCACAGACTAGGTCTCCAGAGGGCCTGGCCAATAGGGGCTGGGGTGTGGATGACCCATTTTGGCCTACGTCTTCTGTCGGCATTGGTCATATCCCAAACATGGAGCTTCTGGTCCATGCCGCCACTGAGCAGGTGCACCCCGTCAGGGTGCCATGATATGGACGAACAGGAGCCTTCATGCGCATTTTTGCGCATGCGAAAGTTGGCATGGCGAAAGTCGCCTTTAAATATCATGCCATTCTCAGTGCTGCAGGCAAACTCAAAGCC
Source organism: Ceratocystis ficicola (assembly GCA_038407015.1). Taxonomy (NCBI): domain Eukaryota; kingdom Fungi; phylum Ascomycota; class Sordariomycetes; order Microascales; family Ceratocystidaceae; genus Ceratocystis; species Ceratocystis ficicola. The sequence goes on from JAZBQP010000188.1 coordinate 6,633, forward strand.
GTCTCGCGGAGCCCAGCGAGCACAGCGGATACTTTCTGAGTGGGCCTGAACCCTACGTTTGAGAACAATCTCCATGGCCGGGCCCTTTGGGGGGGCTCTCATGTCCCAAATACGCACAACTCCGTCCTGGCCTCCAGAGAGAAGCCAGGATCTCCGATGCGGACTGACGTCTAGTGTGGTGATCTGACGAGTGTTGTCTTGGATCGGATACGGGTTGATGGCCCCTCCTCGCGAATGATTGAGGTCATAGTAAAAGATTTTCCCGCCGGCGCACGCCGTGAAAATAGAGCTGTCACTCTGCCATTTGACGTCCTGAATTGAAAGTTGGTCTGAGATACCGGTGCCTTTGCCGCCGGTCTGTGAAGTGATGATAGCACGCAAGTCGATATCCTCGTGGAACTGCGTGCCCTCCACATTCACTGTCTTCAGAATATGTCGCCCACTAAGTGCTAGGTGTTTGCCGTTAGGCGACGCATCAATGCTTAGAATAGGCGCGGCAGCCACATATCGTGCCCCTCGGTAGTGCTTGGTATGCGAATTGCTAGGAAACGAGCAAGTGGAAAACTCCCATGTACCATCACCTGTACCGCTCGGAACAGCAGCACTCTCTAATGCGACATTGCTGGAACCTCGGCCCAATAGCTTCCGCATGATACTACTGTCACGACTATACATGGGCGGGCTCAAGAGGTGGAGGCCAATGATGACATGGTCCTCTTGCAGAGAAGGACAAGAACGAGGTCGGGGGGGGTGAAAAATGTTCCTATCTGAGTGAAGAATATTATCACGAATCTGATTAGCAGCTTCAATGAAAAAAAATAGTTGGTGTATCAGTCAGAATATGTGATAATTATTGCGCGGAGGTTTCAAGCTTAGATGACCATAGTTGGGTCAAAAGAGAAGCAGCCTTGTGGTAAGCCGAGAGTCTAAGGTGAGGGTTTTAGTGGATCGCACGTACTAAATTCTTCACCGATGCACACCGAGGCTAGCGCTTCGGTGAATCCAATCTAACTAGGCACTTCAAACCAGTGGCCTTTCTTTTTTACTGCTAACTTAACCGCCAATACAATACAGAAGTGAAAACCGCCTCATTTTACCCGGTAATTTCTTATGCCATTATTGCCTTCATAAACTCGCCCAAGACCAACGCAGACGGATCATCTCCAGGCACTGATGGGGGCCTCTTGTCAAGTCCCATCAACTCAAATACGGCTGTCTGTGCTGACCGCACCGAGTACTCCATTGTAAAAGCAATATCTCGTTCCATGTCAACAAACTGGCCCATCAAGCCCAGATTTTTGCTTTCTTTTGGCACCACAGCTGGTCTGTCATCAGGCTCCGTGCTCAGGAGTGGGCTTCCCGTAAGCGGCATTATGACTGGAATGGTTACAGCATGATCCAACACACCGGCAAGTGGTATGTTCATGTGGCCCAGCAGTTCCTGGAAGATTTCTTTACCCGTACATTTATCCATCCTTTTTTTGACAAACATTCCTTCCTGGTCCGGAAACAAGCCATATCCCCAGATGATGTGCGTGCCGTCGGACTGACCTCTGAAATATGGCTGCTTTGGAATTGAAATTGTCAGCATCCACGGACAATCACGGAATGTAAGCAATGGGCATGTTCCATCACTGCTCTCAGCAAACTCTGCCACTTTGCTTACAAATGCCGAGTTGAATGCCGTGATAGTAAAGGCCAGCCATGACGATCTAGCGATGTTGCTGCAAAATACATTTGGGTTTCCAAGTGATCCTTTGACTGGGCAGTCTTCGATAATACGGCTCCATAGAGTCCATGATGGGCCCCAATCTGCAAGATCTCCAGTCCAGACTCTTGGGGATGGTGCGCTTTCATTGTTTCCTACTGAAACGCCCGATGCGACGGAGCCAAGGGTGACAAGGCAGATGTCGGTTTCTCGTATGGAGTAATCAGTTTCTTCCATGCCACCGCTGGCTGTCTTTGTTTTGGTGCTGATTCGGTCAACTATTACGTGTTGCTTATCAGGTGCAAACTGAATTCTTTGAACAACGGTGTCTATGAAACTTGTTAGTTGTGTATAATCAGAGTGGTTTTCTAGATCATAGAACTCACTAACGATGAAATCAACCCCTCTATCAAGAAGAAATGCAGTTATTGGCTCGATAACTTGTTCGAAGTCGTTGAACAAGGAATACTCAGATCCCGTGTTTTGCTTAAGTGCCGACAGGTCATGCAAGAACATTTTTATGTATCGCTGAAACTCGACCGCTCCATGCCATGGATGAAATACGTATGTACTAGACCACAAATCCCAGAAATTGGTCTCGAAAAAGTCTGGCTCGAACCATGCCTGCACCTCAGTGCCCTGGAACTGGGCCTCTTCGTACATCAAGAATTTCATGAGAGACACCCGGTGATTGGCCGACAGACCAAAATTCCCAACATTTACAGCCTCGGGGCCGTCAGCGCCCGTAGCCGCTATACGAACCGATGTGCTTCCGCCAGTATTGTTGTTGGCATTGTGCTTTTTCAGATACTCCAGAAGAGACTCTTCATGGGCATCCACCATTAGGAAGCAGTCCTCAGCTCGCTCTGAGGATGGCGTTTCAGCCTGTACATCAACCTGTGACCGGGTAGCCGGACTAGGCACCTTTGACAAAGTATCCTGGAGACAGTGATATGTGCCTCTGATCTTGCGGGCGGCCTTGACGATGTAGCCGAGTTCTTCTTCGCGTGCGATACTAGTAGTCATGCATCCACCAGGAGCTCGCGCAGCATCAAATATGTGGATGTTTTCGGGATCAACATTGGCATCAACAATGAGGTGCACAGCTGCCGAAAGAGAAGCTATGCCAGCACCCACAATGTACACTTGTGTGTCCTTAGGGTTTCGCGGTATCGGCGACATGATAAGGGTTGTTGACTGACTATAGGCCTAGTCCATCAAGTGTTGACATCATTGTTCATTGTAAAAAAGAAAAACAAAAAGATCAAGAGACCAGGACGGGAAAAAATCTAAGGCAAGTTCAAGGCTCTAAGATAATATTATTGTAAGGTGCCATTATAAGAAAGTGAAAATTAGTTGACAAAGTCAATGTCGTCATCGATGCAAACGCTGTTTTAATCCAATCGTATGATTTTGTTGTGGGGGGCCCTGGAACACAATCAACAAAGGCCTTTAGGCAAGAAAACGCACAAAAACACAGGGTGGTATTGAGGGATAGTGGCAAGTGCTGTATCTAATAGTCTTTGCATAAAATCATGAAGGGCAACCATCTAGTTGCGTTCAAAAGTAGATGACCTTGTACCTTCAACATCATGACGAATACATGCCAAGGTTTCAATTATGTTAACCCTAATTAGACTTCCCCGCTTTTTTATTTCTACGTTGCTGCATATCGAAATCCTGTATCGTTATCAGGGCATTAACTAAATTCATGTTTCTCGCTAAGCAAGGCAAGAGCCGCTAACATTGATTAGGTGATTAGGTGATTAGGTGATTAGGTGATTTGCGCGTTGTATTCTGTATCCGGACCTGCATCTGCATTCGAAAAACGTCATTAGTTTACTATGAAGTCGCACAACTGCAATGTCTAGACCGGCCACTGCTACTAACTTTTGCGCTTCAGTCAGCGACTCATTGGAGCTTCTTAGTTCATAATCATTACGTACACACACCTCAGTCGAAATCCAGCATGCTCTTCAAACCAGCTCTTTTAGTCGTTGATTTCCAACAGGACTTTTGTCCTCCTGTAAGTCACCTCACGTCACTTACGAACCCTGAACATTCATGCTACTAGTTGCCTCTTGGTTATCTTTACTCTCTTTGATGGAGCTGACATACCCCTCCCCCTCTCTAGAATGGCTCGCTCGCTGTTCCAGATGGCCGCGCCATCACCAACACAGTAAACGACCTTCTCGGCTTGCCTTTCACCCTCAAAATAGCTACCATGGACTGGCACCCAGCCAACCACAAGTCGTTTGCCAGCAACCACCAAGACTGCACACCCTATGTCTCCACCACACGCATCATTAATCCGTATAACACCGCCGAATCCTACACTACACGGCTGTGGCCAACGCATTGCGTACAGCAGACGCCAGGTGCTGAACTAGTGCCAGAGATGCGCAGCGACAAGTTTGATCATATTGTCCGCAAGGGAACTGTCGCCGAGGTCGAGATGTACTCGGCTTTTTACGACCCGTTTGAAAACCCTCGTGTCTCGGACTCCGGCCTAGCGGATTATTTGAGGGAAAGGAGCATTACACACGTTTATATTGTAGGCCTAGCTGCGGATTATTGTGTCAAGGCTACAGCTATAGACGCACAGAAAGAGGGCTTTACCACCTACATTGTCAACGAGGGGACAAGACCAGTGGACTCTAAGGCGTGGCCCCAAATCAGAAATCAACTTTGTAAAGAGGGTATTTCGGTGGTGAGCTTTAATGGCCCAGAAGTTGCAAAGCTCCGGTCCTAAGCCTTATCTACTATTCATGTTCACGCTAGAGAAGTACTTCATGTGTTTAGTCAATTAGCAAAAGAGTATGTATATATGGATGAGATGGGTACGCCATCGAAGGCAAATAGTTTAGTAACAAAGAGTTTACAAATGTTTGCATAATAGCTGGCAGCATCTCGAGTTGTCTTACACAGCTTTAAAACACGTAATAAACCATCTATAAGCGGTGACTGGGCATTGTACACCATGATTTAGCCTCTTTATGTGGCCTTTTGCGCCCCCGCTCCTCCCCCCCCATTAGATAAATAGCAAAAAACATAAAAATGGAATATGAAAAGAATAGTCAAATGACAGCAAGAAGAGTCCCAACAGATGGGTTCATCAAGTCATCATTTTCCCCCTCTAGCGCTTAGCGCGCTCTTGGGCAGCAGCACTCATTGTCATTCCCAAACTAGGGGTACCAGCTCCGTTTGGCGCTGGTGTGTTGGCACGAGTTGGAGCCGCTGAGGGAGCGGCCGAGGGTGCTGCAGAACGGTTGTGCTGCATATGGGCACGAACCAGGTGGCCAGCGGCCAAGGCAGAGCACAGCGAAAGCTCGCCAGCCAAAACCGAAGCTGCAACAATGCGTGCCAGACGGCGGGCGTTCTCACCAGGGTTGGTAGGGTGTGGACCTCGGACACCAAGCATTTCCAACATAGCCGTTTGAGGCTCGAGAATAGTTCCTCCGCCCAGGGTTCCAACCTCAATTGAAGGCATTGAAACCGAGATCTGAAGAGCGCCGTTAAGGTTCTTCATTATGGTAATGCAGTTGGCGCTTTCAACGACCTGAGCGGGATCCTGGCCGGTGGCAAGGAAAATGGCAGCCACAATGTTGGCAGCGTGAGCGTTGAAACCACCGACGGACCCAGCCATAGCAGAACCAATAAGGTTCTTGTTGATGTTAAGCTCCACAAGAGAGTCGACATCAGACTTTAGAACAGACTTGACAACAGAGCCGGGGATAATGGCTTCAGCAACAACACTCTTACCACGACCTTCGATCCAATTGAGAGCAGCGGGCTTCTTATCAATGCAGTAGTTTCCAGAAACAGACACAATGTGCATATCATCAAACCCCTCGCCACGCATGGTCTCAAGAGCATGTTCAACGCCCTTGGAAATCATGTTCATTCCCATAGCATCGCCGGTGCGGGCCTTGAAACGGATGTATAGATTGGTTCCAGCAATAGCAGTTTTGATGGAAGACAGACGAGCAAAACGTGAGGTGGAGTTAAAGGCATTAGCCATAGCAGTCTGGCCAGCATCGGAATCAAGCCACAGTTTGGCGGCACCCGCACGCTCGAGAGTTTCAAAGCCAACACAGGGGCCACGAGTCATGCCATCATCAGTTAGAACAGTAACAGCACCACCACCAGCGTTGATTGCCTTGCAACCACGACTAGCACTAGCAACCAAGACACCTTCAGTTGTAGCCATGGGGATAAAGTAGCTCTGGCCATCAATTACAAGAGGCCCGGCAACACCAACAGGTAAAGGAAGGTAACCAACAACGTTTTCGCAGCAGGCACCAAACACACGCTCCCAGTTATAACGCTCGTAGGGAAGCTTGGAGTGTTCAAGACCACTAGTGATAGCCTCGGTAACAGCAGTGCGAGAAATAATGGAGCGGCGAATTTTGACAGCCCGGGTAAAGTCCTTCAGCTTCTTTTCAAGGGCATATCCAGGGAGCTTGCCTTTCATGGAGAGGAGAACAACTTCTTCATCAGTCAGGTCCTTAGCACGATCAGCCTTCAAAATAGCCTCAATATCAGCTAAGGGGCGGGGAGGAGTGTCGTTATCTGGCTTAGGCACAATAGGTTTCATAGAGAGGGTGTCTTCCTCGTCATCGGTGGGAGCGGGGGTGAATGACTTGAGGACAGGGGTTTGGCGGACTGAAGGAGGCATGTATTCGCCCAGAGTCATGTTGACATTGCTACTGTCGTTGAAGTTTTGGGCGAGAGCAAGTTCGGTACGGTCAATATGAGTGGCTGGGGTGTTGGGATCCTTGATGCCCCAGCGAGCCGCATTGAATAGATACCCGTTCAAGGCAACGCTCATAGCCAGCGCAATGATGATCCACTTCGAGAGCACAGGGTCTTCAAGAGACTTTAAAACACCACCAACCATGCGGCCGCCAACACCATAGCTGTGGAGAGAATATTCGCCGTTGGTGTTCTCGGGAGCAACAGTTAGGGGAAGGCCATAGTGAACAGAGGGGTACACAAGCTCATACTTAATAGCGTTCAGAACCGTTACAGTAACAGGAGTGGAAGTACTCTCAGAATTAGAGAGGATAGTGTCAAGGGCTTTGGAGGCCACCTGGTAAGGATCCAAGGGCTGCTGAGAAGTGATCAAGCTGGTGCTTCCACCAGCCCATTCAGTGATGCGGGTCAGGGAGTTAGAGTTGCGGAAGGGGATGGTGCAAAGATTCATAACGTTGACCAGCACAAATCCAGATACCATGATAACCTTGAACTTGGGGATGCTAGTGCGCTTCAACTGGGCGCCAAACATTGTGCCTTGGGATTCAGAACCATCAACACTGTCTTCGCCCTTGGCAACGTTAGCGGCAACGCGATGGCTGACACCGTCATCTTCGAGGGCCTTCTGCATGTTAAAGTGGCGCTTGATGCGGTTGATCTCAAGCTTGATGCTAAGAATGGCAGTGTAAAAAGTAAATACCAATACGCAGTCAAAAAACAGAATCCAAGCAGCTAAAAAGCAGAATTGCTGAAGCCCGCCCTGAACGCCAGAAGCAGCACCCAGAACAAGGATGATAATCTCGACGGCATAATCGTGGACAATATCATATCCTTTCTCCTTAATAGCAGCTTGGACAGCATACTGGATGGAAGATGTGTCAGAATCCTTGGTCTTTGTCTTGGTCTCATCCTTGCGCTTGCGGTGCTCAACAGCATGTGATAGAACAGCGCGAGTAAGCGCGATGCTCTTCTCAAAGCCAATAGTAACAACCAAGAAGGGAAGACCTTCTGATAATAAAACCATGTTGATAGGCACACCAAGCGAAGTAGTGACCAGAAGACCGAACAGGAAGGCGAAGATGGACGAGAACAGAACACTAGTGGCAAGCCAAAAGTTGGAGCCCATGCGGCGCATGGACATGAACAGCGAAGCAAATGTCATGTGCATAGACAGGTAACCAAGTACCATGATGACAATATCCAAAGTCTCAGCATTTTGAATAAGGTCGACAAATCCGCTCCAGGCATTACGAGCCCACTCAATAATAGTAGACCGAGGGCTAACCTTAGCAGCATTCATAATCCACATTCTATGTTCCTTCTCATCTTCAATAGCCCGCGCCTCTTCATTCTCAGCAGGCACTTCCTGAGCCGCAAGGAGAAAGTCAGGGGCCTCGGTGTAAGGTAGAGAGAAAACCAGAGATGAATCAAGCTCAGAGCTAGCAGGAAGAGAATTCAGAGAAATGTTATCAGCGTGAGGAATGGCATTGACGAGGGGAGCCGATGAAGCACCAGGAAACTGAAGAGTAACAAGGGCCAGATGGTTACTGTCTTGTCCAACAAGGAACTCATCCTCGACAGTTTTCCATTTCCAAGAATTCTCGGGATTCGCAGTGAGAGTACGGCTGCCCTCGGCCAACAGAGACCAGTCGGCTTTTCCGACATTGAAAGTAACATCAAAGAAGCTATCCTGGAGCAAGCCGACGTAGGTAGTGCTGCCTAGAAGAGTAACCATGACCACAGTGTGGATAGGATGGGAACAGGCCAGGCGAGAAAGCAAGTTTATGAAGGGAGTGACCTTCTTGTTGAGCCAAGAAGGGGCCACGGCCTGAGAGGCAGGTTGCTCGCCACGAAAGCGGCGAGGAAGCAAATTACCCATCATATTGAACGATTCGGCAAGACCACTAGGGGTCAAGGTTCGAGGAGTTTTTAAAAAATGTATGGGAACGGTCAGCCTCGCGCTAACGGGGTCGGATGGTCTTGCTGAGTGACGATGACGAAGGTTAGAAGATTTATTTCGAAAACCAGAGGAAAGAATAGACATAATGCTTAATTTTGTTCGGGAAGTGGGTACTAGGTTGTGAACAGCATAGTTGATGGGTTTTGGGAGTCAGACGGTGGAATATTAATAGTCGAAGAGATAGAGCATATGCAAAATCGATTCCACGCCCTTCGTCCTATTGAGATACCTACCTCAAAGCAAGGTAGTGATGTTGCGCCAATGAAACCTCTGATCACGGTTATAGAATATCACCTAACAAAGAGGCAAAAGGTTTTTTTGTGGGTGCGGGGGATGGAAGGCAGAGCAAGATAGGTCTTACCAGTTCAAAGAACGCAAGTCACAAATGTATCAGTCGAGAATGCTTGCCAATGAAGGCGCCGTTATCGCGGGATGATGGAGAAAGCGGATGTGCAAGACCTCTAGTGACAAGACTCGGGAGGTTAGAGCTGGACGATTCACAGGAGATATAGTCCTGTAAAACTTGACCTAGGTCAAAGGAGGATCAAGATGAGCAGGGGGCTCAAAGTAAAAGGAAAGGGATTGACTAGGGGAGCACGGCCCATCCTGTCTGCTATGCTTGTTGGTGTGCAGTGTGCTGTGCTATGTGCTGTGTGTTGTTGTCATTTGCCTTTGCATTCTCAACGTACCAGATTTGACAATTCAAGTCCTACAGTTTTTCCAGCATCTCCCGCCACCATGAAAAGGCCGGATGGTAAAGGCTGACGAGGCTGCAGTATGTTTTTTGACAAGGATGAGAGACCAAAAAATCAGTCACCGTAATAAAAACTTGAGCTTGAGATGAAAACCTAGCAAGGTTTGATTATGTTGTCAGAGTAAGCAGGAAAAAGAAGCACTGAAAAAGGCCACACTCATACATACCTTTTCTCTCAATAACCATCAAAAAAATAGAAGCAAAAGGGAAAAGACAGGTTGTGTCTGTCAAGAAACTTGAAATACAAAACTATCGGTATAGTTTTAGGCAAGATCGCTATGGCAAGGCTCTCACTACAATTTAGGGGAGGAAGGAGCAGGTACTGGGTAAGAGCAGAAAAACAAGAATGTAGAGAGAAATTTTTGTTGATTAGCTATCACTACAAGGAACCATTGAGTTATTGTCTTCAGGATTGTAATTTCTGGCCAAGGGGCTGTCAGCACAAAGAACAATCAGCAGTAACAGTTTGCCATCACACATCACATCACATCAAAAATTACAGCACGAAAGAAAAAGAAAAAAGGATCACCAGATAAAGAGGGGCACTTCTGCAGCTTAGGCTTGACAAAGAGCAAGTACACACAATTACTTGCTCACAAGCGCAAAAAGGAGGAGCGAAACACAAATCTAGTGGGCAAAAAAGGCATCATGTCTGTCTTGTGTTCTCCTAGACCCAAAATTGTTGGCAGTTCGGCTCGACGCCTTGTCCCCACCTATAAACCCAAGTGATATTTCAGGCTTCGTCCAGGGCTAGACCAGGTTGCAGACTTTGTGTCTTGCGTTTGCTCCTGTAAACGGACAGTACTCCTGTATAACGTACGTGATTCCCTAATCTGACTTGCTAATGTATGGAAACTACTTGATGCTAAGAGCATCATGCCATTATTTCGTTTGCATGAATGAACACAGCAGGAGCTGTCTTTCGTTGCATGCTTGTATGCTGTAATACTTCCAATGTGTGGATTACCTCTTGGGTAACTTGATGCCGTTTCTTCACTGGCTCTCCCTGACTTGTTTTCTTTCACATTACTGTAGTGCCAAGCTTGTGATGACGCTCCTAGCGCCCCAGGCCTTTGAGACGAGCCTGGACACTTGTCCTTTTAACCATGTTTGTGGGAAAGTGTCTAAGATAAGAAAGAACCTCAATGAAGGCCTAGGCTTTCAACACAACAATGCAAAATGTCAGTGTTTAGCAACTAAAGTGTTATCAAAGTGCAAACAAAAGTGTTTGACTAGGTAATCACAAATATCTAGCCATTCATACACCTTTGTGGTGATGAATGGTGTATCTTTACTACTTGTGCTGAGAAGGAATGTTTAATGCATAATCTGAGCTTTATGGTTCTGACCTTGATACGAGGGTATAACATGTTTCTTTCAGCGTCTCCATACCCTACTTACCGTTTTGTAATGTGAAATTGGAAGAGATGTTTTCGGAAATAGGAAGAGACAAGGACTTGAAGTTTGTCAAATGGGGCTAGGTCCAGCTGGTTAGCAATTCAGTTGTAGCGCAAAGGCCATCCCTTCCTTACTTTGAGGGCTGATCGAGGCCCATACCTCGATCTACTGATTGATTAAGAAGGCATCCACATAATGTCACGTGATAGTAGAGTTAGCAGCGCTTCATTGCCAAGCCCAAAAAGCCCTGGCATATTGGTATGAAGTTCATAACTTGGCACACAATGGGTGTGTTTTTTTCATTTACATTCTACCACTATTAGTAGCTTATCACCAAAGAAAGACATTATGCCAACGTCTCATTGTCTTTAATGCAGAGCATATTTAGGACTTGAATCCACAAACTGGTTATATTAGCTGGATTTCTTTACCTATCATTTCGGGGCGGGACACCTCCCACTCATCTCGCAAGCTCGCAAAAGCAAGATCCGATACCACGAGACTTTGCCCCAGACCCCAGACTAAAGTGATGGCGTAAAAGAAGTTGGCGTTTCCGCTGCCAGCGTAAATCCACAAATGGTAGAACACTGGGCCTAAAAATGTAGCATACATTATCACTGCAGCAGTGACAAATGAGTACCGCATCAAGGGAAAAATGTGTCGGAACATTGGGACTAGAGACAAGAAAAGACTAGTATCAACGACCGAAGCATACGGTTTGAAAATGGAAAAAACCCCAAGTAGCAGAGTAATCACTATCAAAGGCTGTGACCTCATACGGATGCTCAGGCCCGGCACATACGAAGAGAGATGTAGCCAGAAGACTGCTAGGAAAAAGTTGCGGAATGGGTCAAACATCTCAATGAAGAAGTACCACCAGAGGCCGACATTGGGCGTTAAATCAGATAGCGTCAGTTGTATCCCATATGTGCTACCCAAGAAATCCCAGGAGCAGCCGCTGATAAAATAAGAGATGCTTAGTAGGAATGTGCCTGTAGCTATGAAAACCGCGGCACAAATGACAGCGAACTTTACAGGCGACTCAACTCGGCGAGATGCAACCTGGCGGTCATACGATAGCAAAAGTAGAGGTGGTGCTAAAAGCACCGGGTACATTGATAGATACGAAGCAAAGGTGAGAGCGATCATAGATAACACCGGGGCACCCTCGATTGCGTTGGCGACAGCATGAAGCGTAGCACATGTTGTGAAAACGCCAGTTGAGCGCCCAAGACAAGTTGCCACGGTAAATGGGTTGAACAGATAGCTGATATGGATTAGTTTTAATAATTATTCGCATAAATCACAGGCTTAGATAAGGTGATGTCACTAACAAGGCAGCAATGAGAGATCCGGACCACTTGCGTTCCCTCCGAGGCGAGGTGAAAAGCTTGGATGACCCGGCCTCTCCGGAATCGGCAATCCTCCGAAGAGCACCAGCGCTTAACAGATCAACAGCAATATATAGCAAGTAAGTAAATATCGGCCATGTTTGATTGCTAGGAAGAAGTCCGAAAAGAGGGAGTAGCAACGGCGCTTGGTGGAAGACGCCACCATCGTAGGGCGATACGTTGTGGTTAAAAAGAAAGAGGCCTTCCTGTACTGCGCACAAAAGTAAGCTGCCAATATTCAAAGACGCCTAGGAGCCTGTAAACGGCCTGGAAGCTGGACCAGACGCGAGACAGGTAGAAGACATGGTTCTTACATCTCTTGAAGCTTGTGATAGGAGTCGAAATTTCGACGCGGCTAGTCAGAAGTTGTGGAAGAGTCGGAAACAGAACAATGAGGAACAGGCGCACAGCAGCCGCAGCAGCATAGACGGTAGTTGTCTGCTGGGATTTTGACGACATCTTCGCGTGACCCATCTTCAATCCATTGTATTCGTTCAGAGTTGGTCTGTTTTGCAAGTTGATTCCGTGATTTAGGACAAATTCGACGAGCAGGGAGGAGTATTCGTTTGGGTTGTGAGAGTCGCCTGGTTTAGAGCTGGACAGCGATACGTGAGGGAGGGACTGGTTATCAAGCGCGATCCAAGTAAAGCTCGTCGAACAAAGAACTCTCGATCAGTTTCTTGTTTCGCTGGGACAAAGGGAAGGTGAAAGTGTCCACTTCTAGGTTTGTAGCTTGTAATGAGAGTAGGGTTAGAGGGGAACATTTATCGTTACCAACCATCATGCTTCAGTAGGCTTCCTCCCAGAGACGAGGTTTTATAGTGGTCCTGGCTTGGTGCTGCCACCTCTATGCTGCTGTTTTATAGCGTTTTTGTCACTGGCCCCCCTAGGACAGCTGCTAAAGCTTTCACCAGAAAAGAGGTTCCCGATAAGAAGCACGCTAGTCTTGATTTGGTCTTATCAGTGGGCGGTCAGGCCTGGCAGAAACGTCCAGCGAAAAAAAGTTCAACTTTTTTTTTAAGATCAAGAATTTGGACGACAAGCCTGCAAAACAAGGACCCCCACAGGCTTGATATTACCAACACCAACATTATTCTTTCGTCTTGTTGGTTCTCTTTCTCTACCACCACAACAACACGATTGGTGCTTGGATCGCTTGAAATATCGCAATCATGCCTCCTCGTATTAAGAAGAAGGGCAAGGCTGGTGCAGCCAAGAACTACATCACCCGCAACCAGGCACTCAAGAAGCTTCAGCTGTCCCTGGCTGACTTCCGCAAGCTTTGCATCTGGAAGGGTATTTTCCCCCGCGAGCCTCGCAACAGAAAAAAGGCCAACAAGTCTTCTACCTACTCGACCACCTTCTACTACGCCAAGGACATCCAGTACCTCTTGCATGAGCCGCTAATCCAGAAGTTCCGCGACCTCAAGGCCCTAGAGAAGAAGATCTCTAAAGCTCTAGGTCGTGGTGATGTTGGTGATGCGAAGCGCTTGAACGAAAATGCTTCCCGTCCTGAATCAACTGGAAAGGCTCGCTTTACTCTGGACCATGTCATCCGCGAGAGATACCCGACTTTCAACGACGCTCTCCGCGATCTGGACGATTGCTTGTCCATGCTGTTCCTGTTTGCCAATCTCCCTTCAACTAACAGTGTGCCGGCCAAGGTCATCGCTCGTTGCGAGCGTCTGTGCCTCGAGTTTCAGCACTACTGCATCACTTCGCACAGCTTGCGCAAGTCGTTCCTTTCCATCAAGGGCATTTACTACCAGGCTAACATCAACGGCGAGGACATCTTGTGGTTGGTTCCCTACAAGTTCAACCAGCGTGTGACCGCCGACGTCGACTACCGCATCATGGGTACCTTTGTCGAGTTCTACATTACCCTCCTAACCTTTGTCAACTTCCGCCTATACACCAAGCAAGGCCTGCGCTACCCTCCTAAGTTTGACCAGAACAAGGACAACGAGTCTGCTGAGTTGGGTGCTTTCACTTTGGAGGGCCGTGGCATTGTTGAAGAGAGTGTCCCCAAACAAATTGCGGAGCCTGCCGCTGAGCACAAGGTTGACCCCAAGACTCAGGCTGCTGTCAACAATGTGGTCAAGGCTCTCAAGTCTTCTTCCAGTGGCGAGGAGACTAGCGCTCCCGCCAACACTGAGGCCACCGAGAACTCAAACTCAATTGACAAGTTCGAGCCTGTTGTGGCCGGCGGTGATGTTCTCCCTCAGCCCTCGTACAGCAGCAGCGACCCCTCGACTCTGTTTGCCAACATGACGTTCTACCTGTCGCGTGAGACTCCTCGCCAGCCCATAGAGTTCATTCTCCGTGCCTTTGGTTGCAAGCGGATAGGATGGGACTCTGTTCTGGGCGACGGTGCTTTCACGACCAACGAAAACGATCCCTCTATTACTCACCAGATTGTCGACCGACCCCCCATACAGGTTCGGGCTGAGAAGGATTCCAACATGGAGAATGTGGAGGACAACCAGACCGCCCAGAAACTGGGTGTCAATGGTCGTGTGCCCGGTCGTGTGTACGTCCAGCCCCAGTGGGTTTGGGACTGCATTAACGATGAGGAGGTCAAGTCACCTGATCTGTACGCTCCTGGTGCCCAGTTGCCCCCCCATCTGAGTCCCTTCGTCAAGCCCGAAGCCGGTCGATACGACCCTACTATCCCTCTGGCTGATCAGCAACCCGAAGCTGAGGCTCTGGAAAGCGACGAGGAGGAGGCTGAGGCTGAAGGCAGTGCTATGGATGAGGATGAGACTACCTTTAACGACTTCTCCGCTAATGAAGAAGAGGAGGAGGAAGATGAAGATGAAGATGAAGATGAAGTCACTGATGATGAGCGCCAAATGGAACTAGAAGCTGAATTGCGTGGCGAAAACGTCCGTAGCAAGGCTAAGGCTTCAGCAACACCCAGGGAAAAGGCCCGCCAACAGGCCCGCAAGGAGCTTGCCCGCAAGGCCAAGGAGGAGGCTGAAGACAAGGAGCGCGCTATGGGCATGATGAGTAAGAAGAAGCGCAAGCTTTACGAACAGATGGTGTACACCAACACCAAAAAGAGTGCCGAGGATCAGAAGCTGCGGTCGAAGCGGAGAAAGATGGAGAAGGAGCAACAGAAGAAGAAGACTAGGGCGTGAAGATGCGATTCAAAGTCTTAGTGGTGCTTGTGATGCTTGCAGTGCGTTGGCTGCATAGGAGATGTTATTCATATTGACATTGATGTTTTAATTGCTGTTGTCAGTCTGATTGATTATGGTTGCACAAAAGTGTTCTTTTATATACTTTGGGTCTCATTGAATGGAGTTCAGGACGTAAATTCGAATCCGTTGTTTTTCTTCGTATGTTTACTTTTTAGCCTGTTTTGTTTTTATTGCTCACGATGTTGTTCCAAGTAACGATGTCTAGGCTTGCGAAGAAAAAAAAATCTGATTAGTCATCAACATACTAGGATTTCGGTGAATCTTCACCGGCGCAAAAGCAAATGCTAGCTATTGATGCTTGATGCTCCATTCTTGTCGTGTCCGTGTCAGTACAAGAAAACAAACAACCAACCATCGTATTCTTTTGCAGTTATGATTAAAGGCGCCAATAGTGCGGATAGAAGCTCTCCGCCCTCAATATCTTCGCCTCCAGTCGACAACATCTCTATTATTCCATCTAGGCCAAATCGGTGGGAAGGCTCCTCGTCAACATGGAGAGGTCTTACGGCAGATGAACGCAATCTCGTGCAATCTCTAGACCAGCAGAGAGATCTTGATCTTAGCGTGCAGCTTTTCAATGTTCATGTGCTAAGGCGAGACGGATTAAGAGCTCGTAAACGACAGCAAAGAGAACATGAGTCTCAGGGAGACCCAGTGCAAACCTTTTCAGTAAGTAATCTAAAGTTGTCGGAAGTAAGGTGGCTCTGCTATCTGCTCTATTAACATTCGCGCTGCACTACCCCTAGGACTCTGATGGTCCAGTACATGTCGCCGGAACCTATGTTCCCGCTCAGCGTTGGACAGCCTGGCCAGTGAGGAAAGAGCTTCTTCCTCGCGATGATTTCATGGGAACGAGCCGAGGAACCACCGAAGACGACCGGTTCACGTTCCGCCACTCTAGCGCTAGTAATACACGCCAAGTAATAAAAGAAGAGCTTGCAGCTACAATACTGCGCTTCGCCAAAGAGAGATTTCAGAAGCGTATGGAAGCAGCCGAGAAGATACATGCCAGCATCGAAGAGTCAGACATATCAGAGGCGCCTAATAATGGCGACGAAGAGATGTCTAATGATGACGATGAAACCTCTGATGACGAAGACTCTGAGATCAGTGGCGACGCTGATCACTACGAAGAACACCAGGAAGCTCCACAGTATGAGGCCGTTGTTTCAGCCGACGATGGTTTATCCGAGAAGATCTTGCAGCCATCTATCCAACATGTATTAAGCAAGGTCGACGATCTCTTGCGCGTGCTGCATAATAACCGCCTAGCCACTATCTCCTACATGCACGATGGTTCAACCTCAGGATCCGAGGATTTTGATGGGAAAGACCATCCCGAGCTGGGGTCTACCGTAAGCAACGACCCTTCTACAGATCCCCAAATTTCCAGCATCAAGAACCCGACAGCCCCTCCTAGCCCACAGCCCCAGCTCGCCCGCCCATTGCCAATTGACCCTCACCTGTTATCTGAGCCTCTCTTCCCGTTCCCTTCAGCCCAGCCAGACAGTTCTCAGCCCACGGCAACGAAGGCAGCCATTCCAAAAGCCCCTCCCATCAAAAAGCGCACCCAAGCAATGTCCACTACTGCCCAACGATCTCAGCGCCGCGAGGAATGGCTGGCCCGCTGGAACCTTCGCAACTGGCACGACGTCCTTTTTGCTGCGTCCCACGCTGGGTTCTCCCAAGCTGTAATAGCACGCACTGCACAGCGCTGTGCGGATTTGTTTGACGCACCAATTACCCTTACTTCAATGCATGAGACGGCTCCGCAACGCTCGACAGCGCCGTACACAGAAACCTACATCGCTCCACAAAAAGGAACTGCTCGTTACAAACCTGTTGACCCTGTAGCGGTTTCGATAAGTCTTGGCCATGTCCCTACAGATTCTGGGGAGATCGAAATACAACGCTTGCGTGCCCAATTCTCCAACGCCGACCGCCCAGGCTCTGCTTCATTGCGAATGATGTACTGTCCTGTCATGTCCTGCCACCGATCCACGCAAGGGTTCGACCGGTATAGCAATTTTCGAAGACATGTGCTTAGTGTGCACAACATGACGCCACCACCACCACCATCTAGATCGCGATCGCGATCGCAATCAAAAGACACGCCCTCAAAATGCATGCGGAGAGCTGGCACCCCGGGTATTTCTCTACCAGGATCCGGCGCTGAAGATGGAACCACAGATACAGAGAATGAAGATAGTCATGGTCTAGGTCCTGAGGAAGATAGCGAGGATGAAATGGATGGTGCGGTGCACGTCGACGGTTTCCTTAAGCCATTCCGACTTAAGCGAGGTTGGAGAGGTGGCGATACATCGGAACGCAGAGGACGCAAAGGCCTCAAAAAGAGGCGTCTAGCAGATGTTGCCGCAGGCGAAGAGAGCATTCCTCACTGATGCAATAGGCTCTCCCTAGTCTCCCATATGTCGGCTGGCATATGGCCAGGTCAGACATGGATTACAGTTTGATCATGAGTTTTGATGGAGTCACACCGGATGCTTCTCATTCAACAAAGGGGTATCAACGACATATACAGCAAATAAGAGGGAAAACATGATGGTGATGGCGAAAAGAAGAAGACAAAAGAAAAGAACTAGGCAGTGAAGAGAGATATAGCAACAATGCCCAGAGAGAGAACTCAAGAAAAGCAAAACAATGACCGGAAAACAAACCCAATGCTCCCTAAACCATGACCCAAGAAATGCCACCCATAACAGAAACGCCCTTCCCCTTCTATCTCATGCCAACTTCTTAATGAAGAGACAGAGCCAGAAAAAAACAAGCAAAGCTGGAGCTGAAGCTGGAAAAACGTCTCCATCCTATACGACAGCCAACCCACGATAAGTTTCCTCACCTACAAGTAACCCAATGCCAGGACCGAGTACGACATGAACCCAACCCTGTTCCTCGCTATCGCCACGCTACTAAGGCACTCGCGAGCCTTTCCGCCTTGACAGACTCTGAGCCAGCCCCGAATGCGGCAACTGATTCTCCCGACCCTCCAGTAGATTAGCCTTTTTAGCAGTCAGCCTACGGGCGTTTTTGCGGAAGCGGGTAGCCGGATTTTCGTCGTCACTATCTGTAGCTAGTGGGATTGTGGTAGTCACAGTGTGCTCAAAAATCAGGCTACTAGTATTAGGATTCACCTCGCGCAACCCCAGGCCCGAAGGTGGAGTCAAGTCAGCAACTTTAGGCGAGGGGGGTCCCAGAGGCTTTACATCGGTGAATACAACATCCCCTTCTTTGTCCCGCTCATCATTAACTACGCTATCCTCAGCGTCTGCCGCCAGTTTAGACGGCAAGACTGTCCGAGGCAGCGTGGTCGGGAAGGTGTACTGCACCCTCTTTGGTGTGCTTCCCGTGGCAGTGTATTCACGAATCTGCCTGCTAGAGATGTCGGTTCGTAGATCTGCCAACGGTTGGCAGATGTTCCCCTGGATGGGATCAAGCTGAGAAATAGCGTCCGCCGCATCAGCCTCCATTGTATCGCCAAGGCTGTTAACCCGGTCAAAAGTGGTGGCAAAATGCGACGAGATGGTCTCGAATGATTTTTCAACTGTTGATGTTACCTGGCCGACCGCAGCCACGTTTGATGCGTGATGCCGACTGTTTTCTTCTTTGGCCCGGGTCACAAAGTCATCGAGAGCCACCATGTGCGTGTCCAGATCAGCCACTTGTTCCTGGACGATGCGCACTGTTTCGGCATGTACACTTCTAGCCGCCTTTTGGATACCTTCGCTTTGGGTATTAGCCGTCTATAAATATGGTTAGCTTCAGCGGTCAACACAGTTGATTTCCTATCTTGCAGGCAAGATTTTCTTACTGTCCAGTCATCCTCAAATCTGCTCTTGAGGACATTGCTAGATTGTTTCATGGTGTCCACAAACTCCATGTGTTTCTTGTCCAGGATGTTCATAGATTGACTGTAGTCTGCAGTTTCACTCTGTAGCATTGAGGTGGATTGGGAGATCCCACTCTGGAAGTCTGCAAACTGTGAAGCCAGTCTCTCTTCGCGTGCAGCAGCGTCGGTGTCAATGAGAGATGTTATTTGAGCAAGAAGCTTCTGTCGATCAGCTGCAGCCTGCCGACGTTCGCTCTCGATGGCCTGCTGTACGCGTGTTGACAGAGCAGTGTTTTGCTGTACAACTGAACTAGTGGCTGTGGCAAGCTGTTGGCGTAAACCGTCAGTTTCGGCCTTCTGGGCCGCCATGTGCTGAAGCATTTGCTCGAACAAGGTCTTAAAGTCAGCCCCTAGACCGGTATAGGATGAGTGAAGTTGATTATTAAAAGCAGCCATTTCTTCAAGCACATCCGCAGCAATACGCTCGGCGGCCTTGGATATTTCGTTCAGGCTTTCGCCAACACGCTGCTTAACCGCATCACGCACTTCGCGGATTTCTCCCAGGACACCGTCCATGGCATCCTTAGAGCTCCCGCTATCGTGAAGCAGATCCTCTTTAGACTTGGTGAACATGTCGAGCTGGTTGTCGAGTAAGTCCTGGGTCACTGAAAGCTTGTCAATCTCCTCGGCGACAAAACTCCGCATGCGGCCAGACATCTTGGTCAGACTCTCTTCCTGTTGATCGCGGAATTCTTGGACTCGGCGTTCGACTAGGCGCGTGACATCGACAACTTCGCTCTGTGCAGTGCCCCAGGCATCGCGGTTGATAGCCTGTAGGTCAGATTTCCGTCTGTTTTTGGCGTGTAGACCATCAACGTCGCCCACAGTACGCTTAATAGTTGAGATCAAAGCATCTCCGACCTCCACAAGCTTCGACTCAGTCTCAGCGTGTGCCTTGCGCATTTCAGTCTCCCCCTCCAATGTCCGCCGCGTTTCGCTGAGAACTATTTCAGTGTGCTCGAGAACACCCTTGGTTTCGGACAAGGTCTGTGTTGTCGATTCGTGGTCCTTCTTCAAGCCGCTGAAAGTCGTCGTCAGGTTCCAGAGCTCCTGTGCTTTGTTGCGCAGATTCGTCTCGAGGGTTTCTATCTTGGCAGACTGTTCGCCCATGACGATTCGCCGAGACTCGCTTGTGGCTGTCATTTCCTCGAATGTCTCGTTGGTAAGGTACACGCCATTGCGCTGCCTTGTGGCAATCAACTCGGCTTTAAGTCGCTCAATCTCGGTCGCAAACTCCTGTAAAAGGGCTTTACGGTTTATCTTAGCATTGAGTTGCGGCTTGTTACGGATATTCTTGGCGCGGAAGGCGTAGTCGAGTGTCGATATTGTTTCTTCGAGGTTTACTTTTGCCGGTGATATCGTAGCTATTATGCATGTTTTGGTCCTCCCTCCAAGTGAATCCTGGAGCAGGCGTGTGAGTTTGGATTCGCGATACGGGATGTGCTGGCTGCGGTCTACTAGAGCGTTGATGACACGTCCAAGGGTCAACAGACTCTTGTTAATAAGGCCTGCCTCGGCAGCTCTCTTGTTCTCAGCACCGGAGCGCTGGATGTTTTCGCTACCAGCAAGATCTACCAGGTTCAGCTTTCCAGCGCTAATAAAGTCTTCCGACCCATCCTCACCTACCCGCTTGATACATGAGGTGATAGTGAAAACAGTGTGACTTCTGCTACTCAAATCGTTGCACTTGGTTGCAGCGACTTGGCGCTTCATGCTGCCATCCTGAAGTAGCTTAATTCCCTGTGCCGCATCGCGAATGAATTTTTCCTCTACTCCCTGGACCACAGTCGTAGGATGGCCACGTCTCGAATTGTCCTCGTAAATTTTGAGCTTTACGGAATCGTCAGAAGTTACGAGGTCGCGCAGTTCTTCGTTGTATAGTTCGATAAAGGAGCATTTTATGCAGTGTTCGGTGCTTTCGAGCTCGAGTTGTTGAAAAAGCGACTGAAGAACACGAGGGATGATACCAGCATTATCCGATAAAAGACCCAGTGTCTCCGTCATATCACCAGACATGGTGTACGTTTTGCCGGTGCCAGTCTGGCCGTAGGCGAAAATGGTGCAGTTATAGCCGGCAAGCATCTAGGTGAAAATGTTAGCACATGCATATTATAAAGCAAGACTAGAGGGAAGAATAGGGAGGAAGGAGATAGAAAGATGATATAGGCAAGGCTTACTTCGTCCAGCATGGGCTTGACTACTTCATCAAACACCATTGTCTGGTCGGAGGCAGGAGAGAAGACCCTGTCAAAGCTATACGTCTTGTTGCTGACTGCATTCGGGCCCATTGAAAGCTCGACAGTCTTGCCTTTGACGCCGTCAGTCATGACCACCACATTGCTGTTCTCCTTGATTTCACGATCATTACGTCCTCTACATCGCACGACAACGTTGATGTTGGTCTCCTCGCCCTGGAGAGTCGACATGTCAGTTTCAAAGTCGCGTTCTTTGCGCTTTGCGCCACCACCCGACGTCATGACGGTCGCAGTTGACATGACCGACTCGGCCGGTGATGTTGCACGACTACTCCGATCAAGCCGCGACGGTGGGAGGCCCGAAGTCTGCGAGGTGCCGGGAAGACGGGCACTGGAGACCCGCTTCGTTAGGCGGCGTCCCGGAGCTGGGATGCCCGAGGCGGCGCGTGTGGCTGGAGGCGCCATAGCCTTCCGTTTCACGGGCTCCGCGCGTGATGTGGTAGGAGCCAGGATCGCGGTAGGCCTTACGGCTGGTGAACAGAATGCCTAGAAATGTGACAAGGATAAAATAGCAACGTGAAGGAGAGGGACACGATAGGAGGAGCAGCCTGTCGCAAGTTGACAAAAGAGTGAATGGTAATAGATTAAAGGGAAAGGTCTCGTATTATGACAAAAGCAATTTGCCAGAGTTGCGTTGAGGTCAGGAAACGTAGTGGCAGCTCGGGCTGACGATGGGCAGAGGAAAAGATGGGAATGACCGGCCTCGGCTGACCAATCTTGATCTTAAGCTGGTGCCTTTTTCGGGAATCTTCAGGGTAAATACCAAGTAAATGTATTTTTGTTGCATCGAACGAAGCAAAAGGGTCATTAAGCGTGGTATTATTTTGATGACAAGATTGCCAACCCTAAGTGGGAAAAAAAACGCGGCCAACATCTCGACCTTGAATTGAAAGAACAAGTCTCCACCTTTTTAGTTGACCAGGCAACGCGCCTCTGACTCAAAATAGTTTAGTGCGCTTTCTCCACCCCGCCAATGTGACTGCTTATCTCTTATCGGAGCTACATGTGCTTAGTCAGCTGTGCATATGACGTCCTTTGTTTGATGCAGCACTAGGAGTGCTTGTTGTCGAAGATGTCCTCAGCATTTATGTTGTATCTGCCTCACTTTCGTTTACCTTTCATACCAACCACCAACCCCCGCCCTCGCCTTCCAGCGCCGAGATATCTTTGCCGCTGTTTTCCTTACCACCAACCCAACCCTGCCCTCATCAACCTGCGACAAATCGTCACTCTCTTCTCCGCAAGTTTGTCCTCTGTGCTCCCCCAAATATTGCGCTTCCTTGTATTGCACACCAATCTTCGCTTTTCCTTCCGCTCAAAATGCCGCTCTTTTCAGCGCAGCTATTTCCTCATCGAGCCTTGGGGTTCCTCAGTAGGTTGCCCGAGCATTTTCTTCCCCCATGGCCACAGATAAGCTAACCCCAAAGCCTACTATTAGCCCTCGGCGCTTCTCTTCACGATACCATCACACGCCTCAAGGCCGAACCCCAGTGCTTCCCGAAGCTAGATCTAATATATTCTCGTGAGAATCCCGTCCTTGAGCCTGTCACTGTCAATCTACCAGCGAACGGAATTCGGCTCCGCTTCGATGGCTCTGAACAACGTTTGCGCCTCATAGAGGTCCTTGACTTTACCAAGAACCACATCACATACAATAACGTCGACTTAGCCAAGCCCCCAACCACACAAAACGGTTCCTCGTCTCCAGCAGCCGGAGAACCTTTTGGTGGCCCTTCGTTCCGGCATATCTACAACAAATTCCTCGGCCCGACCTATGCCGGTGAGTTCATCCCTGGACAGGAAAACGACGAAAACGGTACCTATGTTCTCTCATACCCTGGCGTTGCCTTCACCTTCCCACTTCCCCAGTCGGCCTATTCGCCCAACAAAGACGTAGTCTCGCTCTTATCATTTGCCCCAAGCCAGGCTGCTCAGTCTATGGCTATTTTCAACGGCACCTCGTGGGCAGCCTCCCGTGAGACTATCTGGACTGAAATTCTACCCAGTATAAAAGCTAGCACGCACCTTCCTCGGAGCAAAGAAGTGGTTCCTGACGAAGTGTCGCTCGTGCGAATCCACGGTGGGGGGAAACTGCAGCTCTTCAAAAAGTGGACGAATATCTCATCGTGGATCAGCCTAGGTGAAACCTCTCCACAGGATCTCATCGCTGAGCTGGGACCCCCAAATGCCATTTATCGCAAGAATGACCAACGAATGACCATTCACAAACAACGGACGGCTAGCCATAGCCGGACCCGAGAAGGGAGCGAAGATAACGGTCATTCAGGACGTAAGCTGGATGTAAACTCTGCCCCTCTAATTACAGACTCTGATGATACCTACAACGAGTCCGGCGCCAATGATGCGGCCGCAGGCACTATACCAGGTGAATGTTTCTACAACTATTTTCATCTCGGATTTGATGTTCTCGTCTCAAGTCCAGAGACCCCCTCGCCCCCTCCGCCGCTCACTGACAAGACCCTCCCAGTGGTAGACAAGCCACATAAATCAACTGCTCCAGATCGCCTAGTAGCCACCAAGATAGTACTCCATGGCAATATCCCAGGCTCATATGAGTTCAACCGCCATCGCCGCTGCCGGTGGGAAATTGCTTATCTTGATTCCGCTCCTGGCGGATACCCGAACTCAGAAACCCCGTTCACTACCACCAAAGCCCAGTTGATGAAGCGGTGGACTGCAGCACTAGAACCTGGAGAAGTTCCCAAGTGGGAGAACGGCATGGTCCTGAACCGTGGCTGGGGAGATAGCCCGGGCAGCAGCTGCGAGTTTCTTGGTGGCTGGGAGGAAAATGCCACCGTTCCAGGGCCGCTTTCCGGAAGAGACGATGGGACAAGCGACTCTACCACTACGCTCTATGGGCTTCCGGGGCTGGTCTTCGAGGTGCTGCGCAATGATTATGTCAATGCTGTGACTGTTTTTTAGCGAGTCATGTACTTTAACTGCTCTCTTTCTGTTAGTGAGAGCCTATTTCTGTTTGTCGTTTGTACCAAATCATTTAGCAATACGTAAATTACTACGAGAGATACATAATTTCACGAGCTTGTTTCATTCTGTTCTTATGGGTTGGTTTTCTATTTGTAACAGAGATGAACACTATTTTACAAATCTATCGCAACGTCCTCCACGACGCCTGGTCGCTGGTTGAGTGAACTATAGCCCCCTGCAGCCTGAACGCCACCCATAGCAATGCCAAGCATGGCTCCCAGTTCTCCAAACTGGCCAAGTCGCGATACACTTGGCGAGTTCCACAGATACATAGGCCGTCCTAATGGGTAGAATGATCGGAGATAGAAGTATGAAGACCCGAGGGTACCAATAGCCATCGCCGAATTGACAATCAGTCTTTTCGGCCATTTGGGTCGACCGCTGGCCGTTGACTTAAGCATGCTCTTTCTCCACTCCTGGAGGTACAGGTCGCCCAGCTCTGGGATCTCCTGTACCAGTTGGTGGCACAGACTCGCAGCTATGGCGAGTTTTGTACGTATTCGCGTGGATATCTGCACACGACTGGCCGTGGATTTATTCAGAGCGTCGACGTTATTTGTAAACTCGACGAGCTTTGGATACTCGGACATCACAATTTTCCGGATCCATGGCTGAGGCACGTCAGGCTTGATCAGCAATGCAATGTATGCATATGCCAGGCAGCCCTCTGGCGAGACATGGCCATCGACTAGGAATGACTTGCTTTCT
This sequence comes from Ceratocystis ficicola, assembly GCA_038407015.1. Classification (NCBI taxonomy): domain Eukaryota; kingdom Fungi; phylum Ascomycota; class Sordariomycetes; order Microascales; family Ceratocystidaceae; genus Ceratocystis; species Ceratocystis ficicola. The sequence continues at coordinate 31,678 of JAZBQP010000188.1, forward strand.
CTGGATATGACATCAAGGGCTTCTCTAGAGAAGTCGTACAGTTTGATGCTGGCCTGCTGCTCGGGTGTCATCTCTCCCAGTACTGACTTTTTCTCCATGCTAGGCAACCTCCAGTCAAAGGAAGTTGGAAAGGAGGCGACTTTGCCTCCGGCTGTCTTTTGTGACTCGATATCGATGTCTAGATTATCGAAGCCCTGTCTTTCAGCTCTTTGGATGGCATCCCTTCTGAGCATAGGCGGGATAGACCATGTCAATGGCCATGGGAGGATGTCGCTGTAGGCTGGACGCGTTACCGATGACCAGTTTGATGCAGACACGTACAAAGAGAGGTCAAGAAGAACAGCAACCTTGGACGATAGCCAGGCGGAAAATGCAACCGCATCCGGATCTTGAGGTATTAAATGACCAGATTGCGTCAGCGCAGTAGATTTGAGGTAACGGGAGATGGCCCGGTAGCCACATATCCATGACCCATTGTGATGCAGGGCGGGAAGCGTGTCTATCGTACGATAAAGGGGGAGGGGGGAGGGGTCGCGTTAGTCCAGGAGCATTGTAGTAGGGTAAGCATACACACGAAGCTATTCATCAAACAAGCTGCATGATCCAACACGACTTATGTACACGGATGTGACGTACTTGTGGAGCAAACTGACGGGTCGCTACTAGCTACGATCTGCCACTTCTTCCAGCCTTCCCTTGACACGGTCTGCATGACAAGAGTTACTGCAGCCAGGCATTCAGCATCAATGGAAGCCAGGCCAAAGGCTGGACCCCAGATGTGCAGAACAAATTCACCGTCGGGCATTTTTAGAGAGCGGGGTAAAGAATAGAGCGTCCGTCCAAGTCTCAGCCATAAAACCTGGGAATTTCTTTCAAAGGATAGCGGCTAGTAGAGAGTGACACTACAGAGTAACATACAAGTTCCCTGATGACCATGTAAGAGTTGTGGCTGTCCACTTACTCTGGTTAGGCTCTAACCACTCGGAGATTTGTAGCACAGAGTAGGCGTTTTTTTTCAAATCACACCCTTAATCCAACTAGCACATGGATACAGTCAGTTAATTGTCTCTAGCTCATCGTCGCTATCTGAAGCATAGTACCACGGACATTGGGTGAAGATGTGACAATCCATATTAGTAGCGGAAGGGCCTGTACCGCAAAAGCACGGCTCGACGATGTCCAAGCCTATGGATGACATTTGCAGTTCATGAATACAGGCAGGGCTATTGTCGTGATTCTTACCTTGACACTGAGCGTCTACCTCGGAAAAAATGACGTGGAAAGTTGCATAACACACAGGCAATAATCGCCTGGGACCTCCTGTAGCAAATTCCAGGGTCGAAGATTGGATAGATGCAGATTAACGTGTTGCCAGATCACGTGACGATGAAAAGCTGTCAGCTCTGTCGAGTAACCCTAGGGTTTACTGCTTTTTTTTCATCCCCCTTCCTCCAAATTAGAACATGTGTATCACTTAGCTTCACACATCACATTGCATTGCTCTTTCTTGGACTTGTTAGTTGGCGCTTTTTTCTAACTAATCTAATGCGATCCTACCCTCTCCCAGCGGCTACTGCAGATACAAATATCGGAAAGACTCTGCTTTAAGCGAGGTAACAGCCCAGCTTCACAGTGATATCAGACAAAGCCCCATGCCTCGCCCAGCCCGGCCTTCCCTGACCCTGTCTAGCCATAGCCTGTCTGTCCTGAGGCCAGCGTCGAAGCTACATTGGAGACGATCATGCTCTCTTTCTTCCCTGGTCCCTTGCTTTGTTTGTGCAAGGCGATCAAATGGTAGTGGTTAGAGTTTAGAGGAAGGGCGAGAAGGTGGTTTTCATCCCTTACCAACCCAGGCAATCGCCAAATTAATTATGCATAGCTGTGGCCTGGCTGACTTGGCAGTGGGTGAGCCTAGGCATAGACAGCTCACAGCGTAGCAGTCTGGTGTAATGAATGCTATTGGAAAGACTGGGACGGGCTCGTTGGCTGTGAAGTAGGCCAAAGTGCAGACACATGATCAGTCGCGGCGCAACGAACACCATTGCAAGGATGAAAGAAAGCAGCGTGTGACAGAGGTAGTCGACAGGTTCAATGCAGTTTAGCGAACATGGAGAAGAGCACGAGAGAAAGAAACGCCTCGATTTCTCAGGCTCAGGCCACCTCAGTCACTTCGCTGTTTCCTGACAAGCCATTGTCTACAAGAATCAGACGAAAAGCATGAGAAACAAGGCCACCCATCTCGAGCATTAGAGGCGCCGAAGACGCAGAAAGGGGCATCAAGGCACCCTAGCCGTCAAACATGATGAACAGCAAAGCGGTGTTTGAAAAGGTTCGAGAAAGACGGGCCGTTGATATGAAGGATGGAGCGCGCAAGTACAAGTATGCGTTCTTTTGACGCTGCTCGAAAAGAAGGCCAAAAAGGAACTCGAAACTCGAGACAAGGCTTTTGGGCGTTGTTCATGGCCTGGAGATCAAGGATCGTCGACGGAGATGACGCTGAGGGGCGGTGATGAAGCAGGCACAAACAAGCAGTGGGGGTCCTGTGAGATTGAGCGCCAGCTCTCGGGGTATCAGGGCAACAAGAGCATGGCAGTTGTGCAGAGACACGAGCGAGAGGCTACAAGCGCAGCCGAGAATAGAGCATTCACGATTTGTTACATGTAGTAGTCACGGGGCAAGAAGAAGGAAGTGAGAAATAGAGACCTCTCTAAATGAGCGGATTGTCTTTGTTCACCAAAAATGTACAAATTGCCCAGAAGCAATGTAAAAAAGCAAAAAATAAAACTCCAAAGTATTATGCCAATCCCGTTCCGCCTCCTAACCAAGAACGAAACTGGATTCCAAAAAAAAGCATTCCCAAACATCGTAAAAGCAAGACTGTACATGCGTTTTCTTCGACTCTCTTCTAAAAAGAACCTCCCCCCTAAAAATCAACAGAAAACAAGCAGGAAAAAATCAAGGACAAAGGGTATTCGGTAGGTTCTCCCATGTCATGCAAAGATGCCAAAACAGAGAAGCAAAGAAAAGACGCAATAAATGTAGGCGAAGAGCACGAACGCCAAAGGAGAGCCTCTCTCTAGTGATACAGAACAGTCTTGACAGACCTCGACCGGCCGAGCGCGAAGCCGGGACGGCGGGAGAAAACCAAGAGTTGGGTTGAAAAGAGGGTTTGCAAAAGAGAGTGAAGATAGTTGGTTGCTGAGAGGGCATGTTTTGTCCAATGTAAAGGTATCAAGAAAACAAAAGAGACTCGTTTCTGGGCAAAAAGAGAAGAGCAAAGAAGATGAAAAAGAAAATGAAGACGCGACGGCCCTCATGGGATATACTCGGGGCAGACTGGCTCGACGACACAGAAGTGTGGTCAGCGTTGCCGTAAATATAGTCAAAAACAGCCAATAAAAGAGAATTAAGAAAGCAGTAAAGCACCGATGAGAGAAGAGCCTCCTCCCAAAGGCGTGCTCTCAATGTGCCATGCGCAAAAAGAAGAGAAGACAAAAAAGATCATGGGCATTGGAGCACTGGTTGAAGAGGCGGTCCTCTCAGTGTGTTTAGGCCCGGATGGGCAGAGGAGGGAGAGGGCGGCTCGGGGGAGGGCCAGGGCAAGGAGGGAGCTGCGAGGGGCGCTGCTGCAGAGAGGCGACAGAGAAGGCGTTGGACTGCATTGTGAATGTGTGTGTTGTGAAAGCGGACTGGAGATTGACGTTGGAGAGAACGTGGCGAGGAAGAAGAAATAAAAAGGCTTTGTTTATATGAAGAGTCAAGAAGTGTAGTGTAGTCTGGACAGAATGGCACTGTTGGTGAGTGATGTAATAGGCTTGAAGTTGATTGCGATGATAATGAGGTGGGAAAACAAGCCAACTGGAGGAGGGGAGCAGCCAGGCCTTTATAATTCGGCATGCCCATGAGAACATGAGCAGCACAACAACGGAGAGCGAGTTTAAGAGACGGTGATAAATTTAGCGGTGAATTAATCGATTTAAGCCACGAAAAAAAAAACAGACGAACGAATAAAAAGAAAATGTCGATAAACTGGAGATAAATTAGGCTCATAAAACTCACCGATAAAATGCCAGCGAATTGATCAGGAGAAGCTAAATTGCCTTTTTATCTCCAGCGACACAAAAAAAGCAATTGCAAGAACGCTTAATTCTCCTGCATTTTATCGAATTTTTTTCTCTTTGTCTCCCTCGCTCTCTCTCTTTCTCTCTCCTCTCCTCTACTATCGGCCAGGGCAGAGCGATGACGCCCAGGGATAAGCCAGAGCCTGGACATTGCTGGCAATGTCAGCAAAGCAGGCAAAAAAGGGCGGCCCAGGATGCGCTAAGTAAATAGCAACAGGCCGGCTGCTCAGGTACTCTGTTGATTGGAGATACCTCTGCACCCCCGCACCTCCTGGTGCACATCGGATGTATCCCCGCAAGCATGTGTACTTTGCACTTTCCGCTTCGTAGACTTTGATGAAACTGACCGCTTGTGTCGTTGGGCGTTCGCTCCACGGCGAACAGCCTTTTTGCCTTGTTCCAATGATTATTGTTCCCATTTCCTCCCGCTTCTTCCTGCCCAGTGCCATTCGCGGTAGATGAGAAGACCAGCACCCGCCAGGCAACAATAATACCAGCAGCACGCGGTGATGTGTCAGCGGACACAAGAGCACAGCACAGCCTCCCAAGCTCCTCAGCAACAGGAACATCCAGAGACAATGTAAATTTTCCTGCCTCGCATTCGTATACACACATACAGGGCAAGAATCTTGCCATAACCAGCTCTCTAGCACGAGAGCGAGACAAGGAAATGGACGAGCATGCAAGCATGAGCACAGCACAGCACAGCACAACAACAACAACAACACGCAGCCCAATCAATCCACAATTGAGTCGTACCCTGACCGCTACGCCGCTCAACCCGTCCTGCCATCTACTGCCAGCTTCACCATTAGTCCTTTTTTTGGTTTCGGTAATTTCAGTCGACATTATACAACACTCAGAGGTGCTGTTCCAGCAGCAAGCCACTTGCATTGAAAGCTAGCTCCGGTTCCTGCAAAAGGTTTGGCCCTGGGTGTCTTGATTTCGCCTAAACTGGTGATGGTGTAGCAGTAGCCTGAGAAGGAGCAGACACTAATAGCCGTTGCGGAAATGCCTTCATCAGCGTGCACTGACTGGTGTGCAGCAACCTGCTGTAAGGACAGACAGCACGAAAGCTGCCAATGGTTGGCCCAGACTCTGCTAAGACGCGCCGTCCTCTCTATATTTACAGGGGCGCTTTACGGGCTTTGGACACTAGGCCCCCAAGAAAAGGCTTCTGGCCCTAAACGCAGTGAAATACGTGCTCCTCAGGCCTAGCCCCCCTTTACTTACATAGCGCCTGATGTGTAATACGTATTCCGCCTACGTATTCCGCCATCTTAGGGTCATGGATCGCCAGGCACTTGGAAACAGCTAACAAAATAAAGAACAAAAACAGTCACATGTATCTGCAAGATAAAGCCGAAGAGCGATGCTAGGCCCTGTACAGCTCCAATTAGCATCGTCTTTAACTAGTTAGGGCCTAGGTCTTGCTCTTGGCCCTGAGCCCTTAGAGCTGCTATAGCGCGGGCCATGCTGTCTGTAGTGCTCTAGCAGGGGCTTAGTGCAGTATTAACTTGTCTGCCTGCAACACAAAACCTGATTAAATATTGAAGCGAAAGTGCGAGCAAGTCCTTGAGGCCCCGCCCGCTTCCAAAGACAAGCCTAACCCAGTTCAGAGGGCTAGATGCTCCAGGCCTTTTAGGGCGTTCAGGTGTTGGATCGCCAAGCGCTGGGCGAGGCATGAGTTATTGCCTTTGGTCTAGCCTGAACTTGGCCCGACATTGGACATGTAGGCTCAGTCTTGGCTGCTGGCTCAGTGGTAGCGTTTATGTTGATGTTCGTGACTTGGGTGAATGCAGGCCTTGGTGTTTCTAGCCCATCCACGTTCTCAGCACTGAAAGTATTGCTCTGGCCAGGCTTATCGACACTAGTCTTAGCCTGTATTGATCCGTTGACCCCTCTCCCTTTCATCGACGAGCAACAACATGCATGCATCGCAGTCAAACCCTACAGGCTAGTTTCCTCTGCTCCGCCTAGCTGGCAAGCGAATATCAACGTTGCTGTAAGCACACACACAAATAACATCCAGCTCTAGCAAGTACACAGGCAAAACCTACTAGTTGTGTTCTCCCTTCCCATATCCAATCGTGATCAGACAATGTTCAAGCTGCCGCTACGACAGAGCCAAGGCACGGCAGCTATGCTCCAAGATGGCAACACCAACGCTTTTACTTCACAAGCTAAAAAGTAAGCAAATAGAGGTAGTTGTCTAAGGGTTAAAACAGACTAGTAGACAACCCGCGATCAGCATAGACCTGCTTCCTTTTTTTAACAGGGTCAGCTTGGGCTAGTATGTCAATCAATCAGTACAGGAAATGATTTGCAACAGGTCGCAGCATGAAAGAACGAAGGACCAAAAGCACAGTACATGTGTTGCCAGTGGTTGGAAGGACTAACACGACCAGCACAACAGCTAACAAACATCAACACAAATGTGACGCTTTAGCGCCTGCTGACCTCATCGTAAACTCGGAGTTTTTTCTTATCGCCCTTTTGCTCTCGCTTTCCTTTCCCCTCTGGGCTTGACTTATCCCTTCTCTTTATTGTGGTGTATTTTTAGACCACAGCCGAAGTTAGAGACAGGCACGCGTGAAAGCGGCGACAGGAACGGGCAAGCAGAGCCAGAGGCCAGCAAGAGGGCACGCAAGACTCAGACCCGGGCTCAGACTTAGGGGAGAACCCTCTACCATTCCATTGCTCCTTGCCGCCCCCCCTTCTATCCTTCCCATTGCGCCCCTTTTGGACTTTGGATGAGAAGGGCGATGGCGCGTGAGAGAGAGAGTTGGAAAAGATGAAAGATGATGATGTGCCCCAGTTTTGATACCGGTTTGGGACAGGCTCGCGTAACGGTTCCGCGTGTTTGTCAGCTTGTCCTTTTTTTATCGTTCTGTCCAGTTCCTCACCCATGAACGCTGAAAGGATTGGTCGTTACAGAAGAGCCAGCTGTGCGTTTTCATGTTTTGTAGTGGGCTGTTGTTTACTGATGCTGACAAGCTGCTCTCTTCTTTTTCTTTTCTTGTTGTAGGGGCCCTTTGATAAAACCGTTCTAAAAGTAGGCTTATGTGGCAGATGATGTTGCTGTTGTTTTTGTGTGGGCATCTTATGGCGTGTGTGTGTTTCAGTGAGACGTGTGTGTTTGCCGGTCCTTCGCCTCGTCATCAGTCTGCCTCATCGTCATCTCCTTGGCTATTTTTAATAGCTGCTGTTTTATGACTATCAGGCCTATAGAACAGGCGAGAGGGCCTAGGGCGAACAGGAGGAAGGGGGGACAGGAAGAGGTGGGAAAATGGGCAAGATAGGAGAATGCACGACACAGCACTAGCCAGCTATTCAGGGAGAGCAAACAAGGGCAGACGCCTATGCTATGTAGGGGCAGGCCCTGTACAAATAAATGTGCAGTGCAGGCTACGTGCGTGTCGCGTAATTGTGCACATACATTTGTGCTAAGGGTCTGGAAATAAGTGGGCCCTCACTTTAATCTTGCTTCATGTCAAACACAAGCCCACCAATGATCTCAATGTTCACAAGTGGGGCGCGGACATTATTTCTCTTTTTATTTATACTCGATTCTTTCCTTTGCACATTCTTCCTTCCCTTCTAGCATGCTTCCACGGAGCTTCTAGTGTGCTTCTGTAGCATTCCTGAAATTTCCTTCATTCACGTTCCTTCTGTTTTGTCTGCCTCGGGGTGAATGCGGAAACAAGATGTAGCACTCAACAGGCTGTGCTCTCCTTTTTATGCGCACATCAGTTTATTAAAAACTTGATACAAAAAGCAAATCAAGAAGAGAGTAAAAGATCCAGGGTTTCAAGATCTCATGGCTGCAGCTGTGTTTATAGTATGAAGAGTAGTACACTAACACGCACGAATGTGTTGCCTCATGCTCTCTGCTCTCTGTGCCTTTTTGGTTTTGGCTGTTCCTCCTCTCTTAGCATTGCTGTTTTGCCTCTGCTGCCCTGAAATTGGTGGTCTTTCGTGCTCGACAGGCTGCCCTTTTGTGATCTTGGCCCTCCGATGTGCAGCGAGAGAAACTTGAGCCCCAAGTCTTTTCTCTGTTGCAGGGACTTTTAGGTCTTGGTGGCAACACAATCTTTCCCCCAAGACATGGCACCCAAGATTCCATACATTTATTTTTTTCGTTTGAATTGCACATTCTGGGTGCGTATCAAAGTGAGCATGAAAAAAAAGGAGGTTTGTGCTTTTGGCACTGAAATTTTCTTCCTGGTCACGATGTCGGACTAAACAAAATATGGGCTCAAGGCACCGGCGGCGTAGGAACATGTAAGTGCTTTCTTATTGATTCCGGTCCTTCCATGCATAATGACTACGGCCTTTTTTCTCCTCTAGCTGCTGAGCGCCTTATTTCGGTCGTAAATCCAGCCAAATAAAGCCCCTTGGGCATTCCGTAGCGGTAGCAATATCCATGCATCCATTCGCCAGGTCATCAGGTATCACCAAGAGACGAAAGGCTTGCAGGGCTTCCCCTTCACAAAGAAAAAGAAATAGCAAGGAAAGCCATGCTAATGTTAATCTTGTCTGTTCCCATGGCGCTGGTACTGCTAGCGAGTAAGCAGGTTGTAATAGTGCGCCTCTGCACAAGACACCAAGGACGTGAAATTAAACCTGGAGAGTATTGCTACCTGACGATATCTTTGGCATCCCTTGGCCATGCCGAGAAGTCGCTGCAACCCAGCATTTTGCTTTGCCCTCTTTTTTGCCCGACGTGAGGCTATAGCTAGCCCTTCGTTATATATCCTATGCACTTGAGATTTTGCTCGCGTATCGCATCTCGCATCATGTCAAACACAAAGAAGTACACATTTTGTGCCATGCAAAACAACATTCCTGTACTTTCTGCTGCTTCTGGTTTCTGGCTGTAACCGCACTGATGCAGACCTTTCAATGTTTGAGCTGTTCACTCGAACATTGCATGATTTCCGTAAAGAGAAGGGAAAAAGAAATGAAAGAAAAAGAAACCACAACAGGCTGCTCTTCTCGAGGTTCTTCTACGACGTCCTCCGCATTGTCCTTTTTAGCTTCGGTTCAAAGGGGAAAGACACTGCTACTGTCTTTTTTGTGCTGTGCCTCTCGTTGCTGAGACTAGTTCTCATTGCTGAGACTAGTTCGCATTTCATGCTCAGCCCCAGCTATGAGGCTTGAGACTTGACTTGACAGTGAGCAACAGAAAATTCCCTTGCATACGCATCCGAGCCACACAAGTTGAAGGGCTTCTAGAAGGGGGAGGGGGTAGAGAAACTTGCATAACGAAAAGGGCAAGCAGACAGCAGCAGCAGCTTGAGGAAGTAATATTACCGTTGCATGCAGACAGGTCATGGGAGATTGGACAAAGGAAATAGCAAGGGTGTGCACAGGCTTTTGGGCTAAAGGAGCATTCTGGTCGTCGTTAGCTTGCTGTTGCTATGAGTCCTGCTGTAAGTCAAGCAACCACCCACCTACCAAATCAACAAAGTGCCGACCTGACGGGCCAGCCTTTTTGCTCCCTAACACCAGTCATCCAGCCTGCAAATCAGCAAACTGGACAAACTAGGCCCCCCTTTCCCCCGTCCGACCCAGAACCGTATGTCAGCCCCCTACAAGGGCAAGAAGAACCCAGCCCTGCAGCGATCTTCCCTGTCGCCAACTTCGTGTCTTGTATTGATGTTGAACAAGAACACCAGCCAGCTGGCCTTGCTCATGAAGTCTAAGCCAATGTTCATCATCCCAGGTTGACTAGGCTAGGAGGACCCCAACAGCACCAGCAGCCTGTGCCTCGGACTTGATTACGCGGTACTTTGGAAGAAGTCCATGAAGAAAGAAAGGAAAGAAGCAGAAAAACATCCTTTCTTTGTTGGGGCCTATATAGGGCTCAAGCAACGCTTCACAAGGACATCCTTCTCTTTATACAGCCCGTACTTCTCAGCTATGACTCGTATAAGGACATTAATCTCTTTTAGATCTATAGTGAAATTGCACTATACATTTCGAAGCTGCATAAGGGCCCTTTCATGTCGGATGCCACGAACATAACACGGAAAAAAAGGAGGTAATCTTCTCCTTGAGGCAAGTCAATAACATGACGAGAAAACTCGTTTGAGATTAATAATTGCAAAGCGCTTTAGGGTTAGGAATTTAAAAGAAAGGGCCACCTGCTGGCGTTGTAGTACAGGGCACATGTAGGCTCTACAGGGCACTCATAGCACTCATGGCGATCCAAGCTTGTCTTCTTCTGCTGATGATCATGTTGAAATCAAAATTTGACACGATATAAAAAGACTGCAGCAAATTGCCGTCAGGCCAAGCTCCAACCACAGCAGCATCAGCTTGCAAGCAAAATATGGGGGTTGGTTGCTGGCTGGTGTTAGTCAGACATGGCCAGCTTTAGGTCTACCATTGGAGACAAGCCCTTTTAGGGTACTTTGAGATATTAGACAATTAACAGGGCAGTGAGGGAGGGAAAAAAAGAGAAAAAAAAAAAGAAAAAAAAGAAAAAAAAAGAAAAAAAAAGAAAACCACAAAGACCCCGGCATTATTGGCACCCGAGATAAAGGGCGTCAAATATTGCTTGCGGAACTTGAGGGAAGCTAGGAGACTTGATTTGGCTGAGCAGAAGAAATTACATGAGAGGGAGACAGCGAAGGGGCCTTTGCATGCAGCTGAAGCTAGACAAAGTCCAACCAGCCCATGGGGATGATGGCGCCCCCATTAGCCACTCATGGACAACGGCGGCTCAAGCTGTGCTGTCCGTGATGTGTACGCATGCGCATGCGCATGCGCACACGCTGTTACAGAAATACAGGACTTACGGCATTTGTTGTTCCCAAAAGCCCTTGTGCCTCTGGGTTTATTCCCTTCCTCTTCATCAGCCACATCCACTAGGTGTAGATGGAATGGGATCGTCAGTGTTTCAAGGCCAGAAACAAGTTTTTGTACAGCCGCTCAGCAAGTTGGGCCATAGTTTCTGATCATATCTCTTCCCTCGATTTTCTCTCTTCTTTTTTGTCCATTTTTCTTTCCTGCCGCTGGGCTGGCTGCAGAAAACAAAGATGGTCAGAATAGCTCAACAGGCACAGGAAAGATTAGAGCCCATCGAAGGCTGCCTGCAGACCCTAGACGATCAACGGCCTTTTTGCTGGCTGCTCAGTTGAGGCTAAAATGCTCGTGATATCGTGCCTGTCTCTCTTGCTTGTCAGACAGCTAGCGGAGCTGAAGAAAGGACTTGGAACAATGTTGTCTTGAGCATGGTATTTGTCAAATATGAAGCCACGGGGACAGGCTACGCTACGCTAAGCTAAGCTAAGCTAAGCTAAGCTAAGCTAGGCTGTGCGGGCAGAGAGGACTGGTCAAATGGAACTATGTATGACGAGTCTTCTATTTCCCATTGTTTCTGCTTATGAGCTGAGGCAATATTGGCTTTCAGAACCGTTGCTCATGCAAACAAAGACACAACAATTGCAGACGAGCAGGGCAAGACGCACGAGAGGAAAGAGAGGGAAGAGAGAGAATGGTAGAGCATGATGATGCCACACTCGACAAACTATCAACCAATAGCCCACACCGAGCCGAGGAGGAAATGAGGGGCAGGCGAGCCCATGGCTGAGCCCAGACCGATAGGATCTACGAAGCCAGTAGCCAGGAGGGAGGAGCCTTCTAACACCTGCGATTTCTCAGCGCTAAGCTTGTTTGCTTTGTTTTATTTTTGTTTTCCCTTTCTCCTCTTTCCTGTCCGTCCTTTTGCACCCTCCCCTCTGCAAATCGTCATTCTTGGGGGATCAAGATTGCCCGACTTCATGTATTATTCCGTTTCAACTTTTTGGCTGCTCGTGATGCAATGTGACGTGATGTGATGCAACAGCATGGAACGTGACGGGATGCGCTGCTACCGCTGCTAGTACTGCTGCTGCTGCTGCTGCTACTGTTATCATGTCTGTGATAAAAGTCACCGCGGTTCTGGGTGGGATCGGAAACGGTGTATTGAGTGTTGCGTATTTGCTTGCTACGTGTGCTGCATAACTCGGTCTTAACTGTACGTGTTCCACCTTAACCCAAAGTTTGGTTTATCACACCAACTTCATGCAGCCAAAGCTAACCCAGCCTACCCGGGCAGTTTTTCGAGCCTCGGCCAGGGTCAAGCTTTGGGTGGTGAAAGTAGTGAATGTGCAGCTTGCTTGGATTACAGGTCAAGCTAGCCAAGTCACCTGATTTTCTTCTGATTCTGTCCTGATTCTGTTATTTCCAAGGCCTGGGCCTGAAGAATGACTGACGACGTCCTTGCTCTTCCGGCTTCTCCTCATTCTTCCTTTTTTTTCTTCTTTTTTTTCTTCTTTTTTCTGCATGATCCAGTACATGGATCTGCAGCACAGCGTCTGTCTTTTCTTTGGGACTCTTCCATTTCCAAGGCCCTGCAATCTTTCGCTCTCTCGCTGGATGGGCGGGCGGCTGGACTGGTTGGGCGCTTTCTTGGCTTGTCTCTTGATATGCCTCTTTAGGGCTAACAAGGAAAGCCCTGACTTGGCTCTGCTACCTAACTCGACGATCCCGCTGCTCTCCAGGAACAGACCCTCATCTACAACAGCGCTTCGCCTCCGTCGCCAACGACGTTAAACTTGAAGATGGCCGTTTAGTAAAGTTACAGGATGTTATTAATCTTATTGACGTAGAAAAACCCACGTGAATGACCGTACGATTTCAAAGCTTCCAGGGCCCAGAGGAACCAACATCGAAAGATGCAGAGCCGTACTAGTGGCAAAAGTCTTACATTCTGCCATTGAGGAGATGTCCAGGCGTACCCGCCGTTTTCATTGCGTACTTCTAGTGCTTGTAATGCCTCATGCATGTAAGTCAGCATGTATGTAGGCGAATGCTTTACATTGTGAAGGACATGAACCGGCCTTGGCTTTTAGTTGGAGATTTGCCTCAACATCTGACACTAGACTAGAGCGGCTTGGATTGAGGGGAATGGAGGATGAATGGAACTCAGATCATCACCCTAAACAAAACTGCCTTTGTTGGCTAGAGAAAAGCGCGAACTAGCGAGCTTTCATTGTTGGGAGGATAAGCTAGCATCAGCTTCACCCAGGCTAGCTAGGTGCGGACTGAACTGGACTGGACTGCACTGGCTTTAGCTTAGCTGGTCCCGACTTGGAGAAAGATCAGCAATAAATCAATTATCCTTGATGGCATGATAAAGGAGTGAAGAAGCAGAAAAACAGGCGGGATGGCCCCGCTAAATTGCCGCTCCAGTGCTGTTTTCGATGCTGTGTCAGGCTAGGCTGTAACAAGAAATAGTGACTAAAGCTAGGGACTAAGCCATTCGTTGTTTCCAAGTCTCAGTTCAAGCACACCTGTATCACATATTTGCCACCTGTCCTACTAACCTGAAGGCCTGGATGTCGATCTCTTAGGCCAAGATAACCAAACAAGACGGAAGCGAGGGCTTATGATGATGCAAAGACGGCACATTGCATCGTAACAAGGGGTGATAGAGGATGGAGGTCAGAAGATTGCATGCTGCAAGCACACTGATTATAGGACGTATCATTTTCTTATCCAAAGCTGGGTTCGAGCTTCGCCCATCCGAGCTTCCCTCATAAGATAAACTCCGGAAGGGGGGACTTGTCATGGCACGGGGTCTTGGGGGGCGTGCAAACCGGAGGATGGCTAATTAACGGAGTTGGCACGGGAATATCGGGCTGGCTATTATCGAGGAGATAAAAGGGAAGAGAGGGAGGGGAGGAGAGCAAACTCGGCGGGCGGCGGAGCGGAGAGGAAGAGGGAAGGAGGAAAGGGAGGAGACAGAAGGAAGAGGAGAGGAAGCGAAAAGGATAGGGAGGGGAACCAAAAGAGAGGGGCTTCTACAGTGTTACAGGATCGCTTAACTGTACTAGATACTTTTCCTTTTGTCCATTTTCCTCTTCTGTCCTTGCCGATCTATTCCTGCCGTTATATGGTGGGCTTTGATATGATGCGCAGAGCTCAAAAGGGAGGATGAACGTGATGAATCATGAAGTTGATCTAAGACAGCGATGACAAATAGTCAGGTGGGGGCAGCGGTGGTCTCAAGATACAACATAGACCGACACCAGAAGATTCTCGACGCATGAGAGAGGTCCGATGCGAATGTGCGCCAACTGGAATGTCCGTATCTGCCGCTGTGAGGAGGCAGCCAGAAGGCTATTTCTGAAGCTGGGCCTTTTGCTTTTTTTGATGCCTTGGCTGCAAGATGGTCCCGGCTCTGGCTCGAAATGAGGGGAATGTGTATATGAAACGGGGGTGACAATAAGCACTGGGCAGCAGTGCAAAAACGAGACTTGATCAAATCTAAAAAGAAGAAAGCAGCAGGGTACAAAAGCAAAAGGTTGAGGTGGGGCGCTCAGACCATCCTGGCTGGGATTTAGGCAAAGATGGCTCATGTACAATGTGTGCATGTGTGATGTGGCTGCTGCGTGATTCAATGAGGGGCTCTTTGGCTGGATCTCACGATGAGGTTGGAATAGTGGGGCCAAAGTACCGATGTACTTTCAACGGTACTTTGGTGTCCGTCATCAATATGTAATGCAGGAGCGGGAGCCAAAGTACTGTGCCTGCATATATGCATTTATCGGGTGCTGGTGAGTAGCACTTTGGGACCCCACAAGTCACTGGCTGTAAGAATACCGTAGAAGTAGGGGCAAAAAACAGCATGCGATACCTGTTGCCTGGTTTTTGATCTGGGATTTTGCTGTCACACAGCATATGCAGCTATGCGATGTAATGCGCAATCCAGTGCTGTGAGTGAATCGCCCACATTAATAAGCAAACATCACATCACGAAATCCCTCCCCCTCATCATCCCCTCAGATCTCAGCCCAAACCAGTCCATAGAACAGGAGCACAGCGCCACCTTTGTTCTGCACCTCAGCAAAGACGGAAAGAACGGACGTCAGCCTGCATCTCCGTCTATTTTTGGAGCATATTATTGAGATCTTTGAGACCAACAATGACACACTCGAGCCACATTCTGCCATTGCGTGGATTTTGATACACCAAATGCAGAGCGAGCAGGAGGAGTGAGGAGGAGAGAGAGAGAGAGAGAGAGAGAGAGAGAGAGAGAGAGAGCGAGAGAGAGAGAGAGAGAGAGAGAGAGAGAGAGAACAAACAACAC
>JAZBQP010000189.1:0-46938 GCA_038407015.1 Ceratocystis ficicola
TAGTGTTAGTGGTAGATATAGGTATGGAGTTGTTAGGGTGGGTTGATATAGTGGTGGGATAGATGTACCTTGGCGACTTGGGGAGGCTCACCGACAGATGTAAAGTAAAGTAACTGCATTGTCTTGCTGTTTTTTCTGGCAGGCGCACTGGGGCCGAACGGGCAGTAACAAACTGAGATGGCTGAAAGAGGAAAGACGAGACAAACAAACGGCAAACGGAAAGACGAAGATAAAATTAAGACAAGCAGACAAACGGCGAGCCGCAGTTTAATTTATAACAGACTTGGGCCCATCATAAAGCGACGTATCGATCCGTCATGCTATTCGTAGTCATTGCCATTCTGGCTGAAAAAGAACACCAGCAAACGACGGCAAGTCCTTGACAATAGAGTTGACGTGACGTGTAATTGGTGGGAAGGTGCCTACCTGGTTGGGCTAGGGAGCCCGGCCTGTATTATAGTAGTTGATCTCGGTGCTGCTGCGTCTGTTTTGTCACGAGAGAAAGAATGGGCCAGTTGACTCAACGATGAAATCTTTCTTGGCTATTCTTGTGAAGAGTCGGGTTTCACAGCGGGCGAGGGAGTAAAGAGTTGGAACGACCAAGAGGCAGGCATGCATATATATACCCAAGCCCTGCTCCAGCCGACTTGCTGGCCAAGCCTATAGTTGAACTTGAACTTGAATATATTTAACGTCTACGGGAATCACAGAGATCAAACGACGCCGGACTGGTTACCGGACAGAATTAACCCTCTGCAAGGTTCACTATAGAGGTTTGCCGAGCGAAGCGCAATTGCTCCCAAGTTACCTTGTTGCGGCCAAGCCTATAGCTGACGGCGAATGGGATACAAGGTGCTGAGTTCAAGGCTGAAAGTTGAGATCTAATCCCTTCGCCACTCGTTCTTGAGCCACAATGCCCATCACATAAAAAGCTTCTATGAAGGAATGCCTTGCATGTAAGTGGGAGCTACTTGTGATGAGTGTCATTAGTTTAGCTAGTTGCACTTACACGATCTTTCCTTTTTTTGCCTCTCATTCAGGGAAGGAGGTCGAAAGAAACGGCAAGGCCTGATATTTGAATATATGCATGTAATGCAGCCTTTGGACTGTCTTGACTCGCAAGCCCTTGGACGCTTCGTCTTCGTGTCTCTGGCTTGTAATTTTCTTCTTTCTTTTTTATTCTTGTTTGTGGCTTTGCTGCCCTTTTTTCTATCCATCCGTTTCCTGTCGCTCTATTTCAGGGGCACCCTTCTTTTATTATTTGGCTCGCTCCAATTTCCATTGTTGCACTTGAACCAAGTTTAATCAGGAGAAGAAAAACAAGGCACCAAAGAGAAGGCCGCAGTTGAAAAAAATCCCCTAGATAATTTCACTTCCCCTTTCGCGCTTTTGTCTCTTTACACCATCTTCTCTCTCCTCTTCCTCCTCCCATCATTCAGTGCCCTTCGTCCTGTCCGTCCCACCGCTCTATCTTCACTGTCACCGCACCGCTATTTCCGTCCTCCACTCCTTGGCTCACATGCCGTGGCCTAAACTAGCATTGCTCAGTGCCGCAAAGCCCTGATTATAGCGCCTCCTGTCGCGTTTCATCACATTTTTACCCTCCTCTATCGCACTCACCAGCCCACCAACCAGAGAGACTAGACTTATCAGCTGACCCCTCCACTACTTCAACCACAATGCCGCCTCCCTCGCGTCCCGCATCTTCTTTGCGTCGCCCACCGTTGGCTGCAACGTCGACTGCTACCACTACTACCATAACCACTGCAGTCCCTGCGCCTACCTCACCCTATCAAGGCCCTCCAACTCTCGTTGTACGCACTACAGGCTCTTCTTTGTCTAGTGTCTCCCCCCGAACACCCACTCTACGCTCCTCTGTCTCTTCATCTTCTTTGCGCTCGGGCACCGCTCGCCCTCCGCCCCCATCGCCATCCTCTAGAATGCAATCTTCAAATAGTCCCGCAATGAGCCGTAGCTCTTCTCTTGGCTCGCGCTCAAATACCCCCACTCTCAATCGCCGAACCTCGACCTCCTCGCTCCACTCTGTCTCCGGCTCTACCCCTATTGGTACTCCAACCCGCCGTGCTTCGGCTTCTGGCTCTAGCGCTCTTTCGCCCATGGCCCGCTCTCCCCTGGCCCTTCATGCGCACCCCCCACCGACAATTGACGAAGCGCCCAGTGCGGAAGACATTGCAGCCGATCACTTTCGCGCGGATCTCGCTACCCACGGAAGCCCCGAAGATCGTCGCACTACTGAACTGGTGGTTGTTCTCAATGATGCCTGCTATGGCCACCGCTTTTCGCGCCCGCGCACGTCACGCAACGCCCTAAACACAATTGTCGAGCGCCCAGAGCGTGTCAGGGCCGCAGCCGTTGGTGTGGCCATGGCCTATGTTCGTCTAGGAGGCAGATATGCCGACGGTCATAACCCAGTGCATCCACGCATCCACCCTACCTCCATTAATAGGATACCGTTTCGTGTGCGCAAAACGGATCGCAAGGTTCCCATTACCGCTCCAGCAGTCACAAATGTACATGGCATCAAGTGGATGGAGGAGCTCAAGATCATGTGTGACAGCGCTGAGGCCAAACTGGCTTTCGGAGGCAAGGAGCTGCAACGCCCGGATGTCAAGCGCGACCCTGAGGCTGGGGGCAACTCTCCAGCAAAATTCCACGAAGGCGATCTCTATCTATGTGCCGAGTCTTTAGACGCATTCGAAGGTGCCCTAGGAGCGGTTTGTGAGGCTGTCGATCTGGTTTTCTCTGCAGCGCCACGTCGCGCCTTTGTTGGCGTCCGACCTCCTGGACATCACTGCTCGGCTTCCTACCCATCAGGCTTTTGCTGGATCAACAACGTTCATGTTGGCATTATGCATGCTGCCATGTCCCATGGGCTGACGCATGCTGCAATCATCGACATTGACCTACACCACGGTGACGGATCGCAAGCTATCGCATGGCAACACAATAAGCGTGCCAATAGTGCCCACAAGAATGCCTCAGCCTGGAAAAAATCGCACATTGGTTACTTTAGCTTGCATGACATCAACTCGTACCCGTGCGAAATGGGTGATGAGGAAAAGGTCAAGAATGCGAGTATCTGCATTGATGGAGCCCATGGCCAGAACATATGGAACACACATCTCCAGCCATGGAAGACGGAGGCTGACTTCTGGAAGCTATACCAAGAGCAGTATCTTCAACTTCTTGACAAAGCCCGCAAGTTCCTCAAGTCGCAGGCCGAAAAACAAACCACAGCGGGCGTTGTGCCCAAGGCTGCGATCTTCATCAGCGCTGGCTTCGATGCCAGTCTATGGGAAAGTGCCGGTATGCAACGCCACAATGTCAATGTCCCGACTGAATTCTATGCCCGGATTGCGCAGGACGTTGTGCGCCTTGCTGCTGAAGACGAGAACGCAGTGGATGGCCGTATTATCAGCGTAATGGAGGGCGGCTACAGTGACCGTGCATTAGCCTCAGGCGTCCTGAGCCATCTCAGCGGCTTAGCTGGCGACCAGCTGCAGGGTTCTGCCGCCCCGCCTTCGGCCTATCAAGGTCTCGGGGCTGAGATGGGCCTACGCATTGGGCTTGCTGGTAGTGAAGTAGATACTGGTGCTGACCCCCAAGAAGCGCTTCGTTCATTACACTCATATGACTCTCACTGGTGGTCTAGCTCTGAATTGGATAAGATCGAGACCCTTCTGTCTCCTGTGATGGTAGAGCACAAAAAGCCAAAAGCAGTCAACGCCTCCCCAACTTACTGTTCGCCTACCCATGCCTCTAATGCTAGAAAAGTCGAGCCACGCCTTCGTCGAAGCATTTCAAACCTGTCCATCAATGCTGCATACTCACGGCCGGAAACCCCTCCGCCGCCGGATGTGCAATGGGAGGTTGCTGCACATGAGCTAGTCAAGCAACTGATTCCGCTTGATCGCACCACGGAAAGCTGCACACATGAAGACCTAAATGCGGAAGCTACCAGAGGACGCAAAGAGAAGCAGCCAAAATCGGAGCCAGTAACCCCAGTGCGCATGAGTCTTCGTGAGCGTCGGGCTAAGCCTATTGCTGAGGTTAGAGAAGGCAAGGAAAAAGAAAACCCTGCATCCAGAGCAGGCCGCAGAAGAACAGTAGCGTCTACTTCGGCCACCGGGCCCGCTGAAAAGGTAAGGCCTCTTGTCAGCTATCTTCGATCCGTGTTCATGCTAACATCTCCTCACCAGCCTCCTAATGCTGCTAGAATTAGCCGTCGTGTTAGTACAACGTCGGCAGTTCCCCCTTCAACTTCCGCTGTCGGCACCCGTGAGGGATCTGCACCTATCACCATCTCCACACGTCCCTCAACAAGCATGACCATACGCACACAGCCGCCTTCAACCCTAAACGTCAAAAAGTCGCGGCCTAGCACATCCATGTCCTCTGCATCAGCCATAGCCTCTACGGCTGAGTCAGCGCCAACCAAGGCGCCCTCGAGAGCAACGCGTCCATCTGTACCAGTCCAGCGACTATCAGCCGTGTCCCGCGCACCATCACGGGCAGTCTCGGCTGCGGCCTCAGTCTCAAGTACCTCCTCATCAGCAGCAACGACGCGGCCTTCTACTACAAGCCCCACTGGAAACAAGGGCATAGACCCGAAACAAGCTGCAAATGATTCACTGGATCAGATAACGAACGGCATGCGACGCATCAAAATCAACCTCATTACACGTGAGCAGCGCGAAGCAAGGCAGCGTGCGGAGGCCGAAGCCGGTAATGCAGCTGGGCCCAGAATATAATGAACGCCATGATATGGGAGGAATTAGTGGTCTTTGTAGGGGCCACTTGATACATACGCCAGTGCCGCCAGACATTTATGTGTATCTTTGGTTTATTTCCATAGCGCTTTCCTTTTTGTAATGCTTTTCCCTCTCAATATCACTACACTAGGTCATTCAAATCTAGCTCCTATGTCCTCGGTGTCAACGATGCCCGAAACTCCGCTAGGGTTACGCTGACATCTTCCAACGTGCCCTTCTCGCCAGCCACTGCCGGCGGTGTGCGTTTGAAGGTCCATACCTCTGTAACACCCAATGACTCCAAGTAATCCAAGCCGCGAGCATAATTCGTCGTTATCTGTGCTGTTCCATGGCTATCATCGGAAAACGTAAACCGGCCACCCATTTTCAAGTACTCCTCGGCCACCTGACGAGCGGGATACGGCTCAGAAAGGCCCTTCCGCAGTGCGCTAGTATTGCACTCTAACCAGGCGCCCAGCTCAACGACAAAGCGCAGATTGCGCAACATGCGCTCCCAAACCTCGGGCCACTCGGCGCGCACATCACGTGCAGGGTTGTTACTCAACAGGCGAATCAGATCAAAGTGGCCCACGATACGAGGCCGGAGTGCCTGTAGCATCTCTAGCTGATCGTCGTAGTACGCTGCATACAAACCCCGCTCGGACCCATGGCCCGCAGACTGCACAGCTGTAGCATATGTAGCTGCGTCATAGTCAATGGGGATCCCTCCGCGTGCGTGGTGCACACTGCCAATAAAATAGTCGATTGCTGGGTCGGCCAGTAATGCACGCATGTGTTCTGCATACTCGGGCCGGTACCATTCACCTTCAATCCCGATGAGAATATGGAGAGAAGGGTACACAGCACGGAGGCGCTGGGCTTCGGCAAGATAAGCCGCGTGTAGTGGGGAGTCAAGACCCGTTAGGGAAGAGCACTCAGGGAGCTAAGAGCCAGTTAGTGAGGGATAACTCAGATGGGACGAAAGGCGGGGTGAGGCCATACTGGGCCCTACATGCCTCGTGCTCTTCTGGGTACAAGTCCTCTGGGCTTATACGCGGGATGTGCTCTGTCAGGCCCATTGTCTTGAGTCCAACGCTGATGGCATGCTGCACGATGACCTCCAGCATATCTTTTCCGTGCCCAGGGCAAAACTGCCCTGAGTGAGAGTGCATAGTGAAAGCCATTTTGGGGACTATGCAGATGTATGACGCAATACTAATAGGACAGGAAACTGACCAAGTGCTCAGTTTTGTAAGTCACTCTGTTATGAGCCAAGCATGAAGCCTTAAACGGGTGGGGCAGGCCGTGTAACATAAGAAATAGTGATTAACCCTAGTTCACGTTCTAGACCCTAGCAGACTCTGATTAGGCTTGTGCTGCCGCCGTGTTCATGATCTAAACCTGAGAATCACAGATGAAAGTCAATTCTAACGAGCTTTGGCTCCTTACCGCTATAACTAGCTGCCACCAACTCTACAAATTTATCTCTATTCCATCGTATATGCGCCCTTGTAGCACCAAGCCTATGACCATCCCGGCCGACACCCAGCGCAAGCCCCGGCCCTCCCCAACCCCAAGCGTGGACTCGTCAACCAAACTATTGGATCTCTCGACACTACCGACCCAATGTCCGTTGCTCTTCATGACACGCTTCTATACTCTCGCCTCCACGTCTCGGCACATAAGACGACATCTTACATCTGACTCAAGCTAGGTTGGCGCATCTGCCGCAGCTGCAACTTGACCTCTACAGTAGCTCGTCAAGTGGGTATTGCATGGGAAATTTGCAGTGAGTGATTTAGCGCTTGTACTAGCCCGCCTTAGCGTACGCCAGTGGCAATCAACGTCAGGCATCTGGCACGGTTGCTGAGGCCGCACGCAAGCTGTGCGCGTCAGAGCTGTCGCTTCTCAACTGCGTAGCAAGTTAGGCACCATGTAGCGTTGTACTAAACCATTCCGCGAACTGGACTACGTGGAGGGATGCTAGACAATCCTGTATTGTCTCTGCCCTATCGCTGGCCGGCTTCTGCATAGCCATACATCATCCATCTGTAGGTTCCACGCAAGCATTGTGGTCGACGGCGATGCCGAACCGCCCTGGCATAAACATTTCCAAAGTCTGCCGAGCACCGGCGTAAGTGCCAACTCCCCACGTGCCTTGCTCGCACTGACAGAAAACCAAGGGCTGTGTACATTGCTTAGTGACCACTGTGGGACAAGTTGCCTGGCTGTTGACGAGCTTGATGGAGTGCTTCCTGTGTTCAAGTGCGATTGGCGTGTTAATACGGGGAATCGCTGGGCGCCGGTGCTTAGGCGCTGCGTCCTTTTAGCTAGTGTTTGCAGGCAAGAATACCTAAAGCCAGCGTGAGGCTCGGTCTTCCCTAGGAGACGAGGTACAAGTGCTCAGATGGAAGAAGGCTCCTAATGCACGGGATTGACCGCCAGTGAACCAACGGGCAACAGAAACACAGAGGCAGAAAGAGGGCAGGAGGTGCAGTAAGGGCAAACTACCATATGGTATGACGTCACATAGCACGATGAGAGAACAGCACGGACCTAGTCAGGCCAGGCGGAATACCCGAAAGTGCCACTACGGCGGAGACAAGAGAACGAAGGCAAAAGAACATGAGCTTGCAGTATTACGGCACCTTGCACAAGACGAGCCAGGTTGGATGGATGGAATTCAATTGCATTATGCATTGTGCATAGCCCCAAGACCCCAACGAGCACTTCCTGTAACACCGTAAATCACAAACCCTAAACTCCTCATATAGTCTCCTCGGCATGAGCCTGGCTCACCTTGTTCATCTTCTTCACTCTCTTGACCTGCACTTTCTGCACCGCCTTCACCACACGCCTTTGGCCGAGCACGGCTGGCAGGTGTGCAGTTTGCAGTACTGGCACTCATAAATCATCCAGTGCGGGCCAGACTGGCACAGGTTGCAGGTCCACTGCAGCAGCGAATTGTCCGTCTTGATCATGATGAACGAGTGGGCACAGCGACTGAGGCTAGCAGCCATGTTCAGGGGCTCTGATAGGCGACCGCCGTATCCGCCAAGTGTAGGAGTGGAGGAAGAATAGCCCGAGGGGAAGTCGTCTGCGGAATCTGGCCTGCTGTGGACGTGCATTGTAAAGATGTGGATCTTAGGTTTTCTTTTTTTTCTCTTGCTGCAAGGGAAAGTCTTTGAATGGGCGTCAAGAGGAAGAGAGGACTAAGAGGAGGGTTAGTTTTGCCGTGTGTAACGCGGGCATTACAAAAGGAAGTCTTTCTAGAAGGTCAAGATGCACAAACCTCTTAGCAGAAGCTACTCCTAGGCGCTTGTTATGGAAGATAGGAAACCTAGGCTCTCAATGATGCCCTAGAAAATGCACACTACGGTGTGAAGCTTTGCTACCAGGGCTTGTTAGGATGGGAATCGGCCAAGACTGAACAGGGGTTGAGCACTAGACGGTACGTAGGGTTAGCAACATGCCATCCTATTAGCAAGACAGAGAAAGGAGACCAAGCTCACAAACAAAGAGAGAGCAAATGTGCATGGATCAGGCAGGTAGACAGCGCGTGCAAAACAAAAGAGGGAGAGGGAAAGAGATCGGGCTTGGAGTGAGGCAAGGCAGCAACAGAGAGAACAGGAAGAAACAGAGAGCAGAGTGGCTTCTCGACGCTCTTTAAGTACAAGTTCCAGCCAGCTTCAGTCCGGCCAGCTGGAAGGCGAAGAGAGACTGTTCTCGGTTCGCTGTTGTTGTTGCTGCTATTATTGCTGTCTGACAAGTTTGTTGAAGGCTGGCTTTTCTTCTTGCTCCTCCCCTCCTCCAAGCTGTGCAGTGCAAAGAACGGAGAGAGGTGAGGGGGTGTGCCAAAGGGAGGATGGGGAGAAAGGGGAGGATGGGCAGCCGGAGAGCGAGACAGCTAAGCAGGCAGCGAGATAGATGGAGAGCGAGAGCGAGAGATAGAGAAACAGAAAGACGAAAGCAAGACACCCAAGCCACAAGATTCTCTCCTTCACCCCCACTCCCCTCCCCGACTGGCTGTCTAACTGGCCTGCCTTCCCTCTAGTGCTTGGATCTATGTTGCTCAGGCCATTGACTATTTCCCGATTAGGCTCATGATGTCCAAGCAAAAAGGTGCAGTCTGAAGTGCTCGAGGTACACATGAACGCCGTCACAAGCACGCACTTACAAGCAAGCACACATTAAAAGAAGGTAGCTTGCTGGGCGGACGGATCAGTGACGCAGGCCTTAGAACGCGGAAACACCTTTGCGGTGCTCTTCTGCGTGGACTGGTCTTCCCTGACGTTATGTCGCGGCTTGGCCTTCTACTCCTCTTTGCTCTGCGCCATTCACACACCAAACCGTCTGATTGCATAAAAGATTCTCCCTGTCTAACAGCATTCCTGCTTGCGAAGCGAGACGGGAAATAAAAACAATAGGGATCGTAGAGAACAGGCAAACAACGGGTGGCTAGCCAGGTGTAGCTAGGTAGGGCAGGGAGACTGACAGGGGAGGCAACTGGACAGACAGGCACTTTTTTTTTTTTTTACTTTTGTTTCTTTCCCCTGCTTTCCTTCTTGGCTTGCCTGCTTGCTGGCTATGCTGCAGTTGTGCATGAATGGTAAGCAAGGTAGAAGCACCTACATGCATGTGCAAGCAAACTAGAGGGGAATGAAGGAGGATACAGAGAGACAAAGAGACAAAAACAAAAACAAACTTCCTGGCACAAAAGCACAGCACAGCATAGTAATGCAAGGAAGGAAAAACAAATAAAACAAAGCAAGCAAGCAAACCGCCGGCTCAGCTCGTTATGCTTGTAAGCACCATGAGCATGCTATTCACATAAGCCATACATACAGGTACCCCAGCCAAAGCACCTGCTTAGCAAGCACATCCCTATTGTATTGCCCTCTTCTGACATCACCAGCTTCTCTCGCTTAGGGCTGCCTTTTATGGTCATATCATCATCCCCCTCTTTGGCTTTTTCTCCGTTTTCTTCCTTTTGCTTCTGCTGCATTTACTGGTCCTCCCCTCTCAGCGCTGCGGGCTACATTGGCTAGAGAGGAGGGTGAATAGACAGATGACACGGCTGCTTCTGTCTCTCTTTCGTCTCTCCTCCCCGCCTCACTTCTCCCCCTCTTTGTCACCCTCCAAAGTTGCATCGGCTACACTGGCTGCTATAGTCTCTGGCCAGGTCAATTCGGCTCACAGCTGCTGCTAGCCCTCCGCTTCGCTGTCCCATTGGCTCGAGCGGCTTTTCCCCCCTCACCCCCTTCTTACCTCTTGCTGTCTCACTGTATCGGCCGTACTGAAGCCCGAGCTACCCACCTCCGTCATCATAGCTTCTGTGATCTGTGATTTACTGTATGATGCATGACCCTGTCCCGCTCTTTTCTTGTGTCTATGCTTTTGTAGGTTAGGAGGGTATGTGCAAATATGCAACACCCCAGCGAGCTATGGCCTTACTATGGCTAGCGTGCCCCCCACTCGCATGTGATATACATATGCAGATGTACCGTCCGTAGATCGCATTGGCTGTTGCACTCAGCTTGGACAAGACAGGCAGCTTGGAGTCCAGATAGTCCAGGCCCTACCACTTTGCTTGCCAAATAGCATACAAGGCGCACGATGGAGACGCACATCCCCCTTGGGCTTACGTAGTGAGCGAAACGGCG
The DNA here is from genome assembly GCA_038407015.1 of Ceratocystis ficicola. NCBI lineage: Eukaryota > Fungi > Ascomycota > Sordariomycetes > Microascales > Ceratocystidaceae > Ceratocystis > Ceratocystis ficicola. The sequence goes on from JAZBQP010000189.1 coordinate 10,436, forward strand.
GAGGAAATCAGAAGTAGGCGACCCCGTGCTATACCATCGCATGCTATTGTCCACATCAACGCTCAAGTCCAAGTCGACACGTCCATATCCATTTATATCTTGTGCTAATCTATGTACGTGTGTATGCTACTGCTATGTTGTCATCATGTGACGAGTCACATCTCTCTTAAGTCTCAGCCAGCCCACCGGCCGAACAAAGCCTGCCAGCCAACCCAAAGCTACCCAAAGCCACCCACATCCACACAAACACTAGCGACTGACCAACACAGACCGAGAAAACAGCAATCCTTTGTTCCCCCTCCTCCTTTCGATTTGTTTCCTGCCTTACTGTCGTGGCATGTGATTGTACGGCATTTTCCTCAGCCTAGTCCAGCCTGATTTGCCTTGTTTTTGCCCTCTCTTGACTCTAGTGCCCTTCTTGTACACCATTTATATCCTCCCCCACCAGCGCGGATCATCGCCGATCCGACTCCCATTCACTCTCCACCTAGCCTAACCCAACCTATGCCCTACCCTGAGTCCTAATTCTAGGTTTATCCTTGTGGTGACGGCGATGAAGGGCGCGATTGATGGCAGTGGATGTCTACTTCACCCGCAATGACATCACCGGCTCCCAGCTCCTCGCCCGATGCGTTAATTGCGGTAATGGCAGCGTCTATAAACCTTTGCTGGTTCGGCGAGGTTTGGGGCACCGACGACGCCAAAGACTCAGGGGCTTTGGGTGGCTTCGTCATGGATGAAGTCAGAGTTCCAGTTGCGGTAGGCGTGGGTGTAAAAGCAGGTGCGGAAGCAACAGAACCACCAATAGCTGTTTTAGTAGGCACATCTTTAAACACAGGTTCTCCTTTATCGGCTGCCACGGAATCAGACTTCTTGGCCTTTGGGGTCGGGGGGTGTGCAGTTGCGCCCTCTGCGTTTACTTCCTGCTCGTTAGAGGCTACGTGATGGTTGTCAGCCTCTCCGTGAGATGGCTCGGCTTCAGCCTTGGTTCCTGACGCATGGTGCTGGCCTAGAGAAAATGCCTCGGACAAGTTGATAGCGATGAATGACTTGGGAAGTTTAACCCTAGAGACTTTTTAGCAACCAAACTAACCAACTACCTTTAAAAAGCAAAACAAACTTGAATGTACTTACTGGTTAAACTTGGCACGCAGTGTCTTGATGACTTCCTGCCAGTCAGCGTGTGGCGTTAAGCTGCGTCGTGGCGCACAGCTGATGCAATGTTTACTATCAAGCTGCACATCTAGCGGATCTAGCACATGACATCCAGGGCTTATGGAAATGCGGATGCTGTAGGCAAACTGTGGCGCTTCATCCACAACGGCTGGCTCGTGCATGGCAGATGTAGCTGCAGCAACGTCATCTGCCTGTGTAGAAGATTGAGGCGTAGCTACAGCATCGGCCGGGGCGGGGGTTGGGGCCGGAATTGTGGTTGAAGGGGCACCCTGTTGAGAAGCAGTGCTCTCGGCTGCGGTGGTAGAAACTAGTGATGTTTGTGACGGCGCGTGCTTTGGTTGCTTGCGCACAATCTCTGACTCATACAGCTCGAAGGAAATCTGTGAAAGATAGTCTAGTTCTGGGATGCTGCTGCGATTGATTTTAGTCTCGATGCCGCCTTCTAAGATGCAATTTAGCAGCGTGTAGATGTGTGATTCCTTGGTAAAATAGAAAAACGATTTGGCGTCATCGGATGCCTGCATCTCTTCTAGATCCTGAACGATCTCTTTGAGTAGAGGCAAAGAGGTCAACAGGCCAATTTCCAGCTTTTCAGCGTTGGAAATCCCGTATTCCTGTGGGCAAATAAAATCGAACAATACCTTGGCGAGATGGTAGAGCTCACGCAGTGGCTCAAACTCCGCTCCAACTTTGGCCTTGTTCTGGGTGTTGCCTTCCTCAATGTAAAAGTACTGTTCGGGAGGTGGTTGGCGAGGGGGAACTGCCTCGCCAAAGTGCCGTAGGTTGTTGAAGATGTTGCGTTTGAAAATGCGACGCACGCCCTGCTGGGCCTTGTTCCTCTTTTCTTCCTCCTCCTTTTCTTTTTCCTTGACCTTTTCCTTCTCCTTCTCCTGCCTAACACGCTCTTGTTCCTGGGTTCCCTTTTCCTTGTCTAGAGATGTCATGTTGTACTCCTCCTCTAGAATTTGCTGGCTGGGCTTGAATACCCACTCCAAGAAAGTTCGATTATGGAGCGCGTCAAACTTCATGGTATCATATAATTCTGATATCTTGCTAGGGTCAACCTTTTCATTGTCGCAGAACTCAATGAAAAGCTTCTCCCACCGCTCCTTAAAGAGATCTGCGTCTTCACCACAGCACCACCGGAAATTGACACTCTTCTGGTCATTCTTAGTTGTCGAATTCGCAGAAGCCGAAATGCCCTGCGATGTCGGTGTCGAGCAGCCATGTGTTGAGGATGGAGTGCTAGACTGGCTTCTGTGAGTCGATGGACTCCCTTCAGTGTCCTTGGCGCCAGAAGACGAGGCTGCAGGATTTGCGAGATGGTTATTTACTGTAGTGTTGTTTCCATTGCCGCCACTAGTATTACTAGAGTTCATGGATTTGAGACGCTCATAGTTGTAGTGCATAACCTTTCTGTGAAACTTCATCAGAGAGACTACACGCTTTTGGACATCTGAGGGTTCGGGAAACTTGGGAGGCCAGGCAAACTGCGGAGGCCGCTCATTTCCTTCACGCAAAAGGCCTTTGAGTTTCTTCTTGACCTTGTCCATCTCGTCTTTTGCGGCATTGGAGTCATCCAGTAAGTCTTTGCGAATAGTAATAAGACCTTCGGGGAGCTTTTGCTGACCTAGGAAAGCACCTGCCCAAATATGTGCACTAGTAGTGACGCGGCGCTCTGAGCTACTGTAAATATGAACTTCATCAAGAACCTCACGATTCAACAGAGCAATGTCGTTGTGCATGTTGGAACCAAGCTCCTGTGCTTGGTATCGGGCTGAGTGCGTAGGCTCGCCACCCCATTTAACTATTAGCTGCAACTTGTCTAGCACAAGACCGTCTTCAGCAGCGGTAATACGAGACATAGTGACGCCAGAAAGCGAGTCTTGGCGATGAGTTCTGCGTTCGGGACCCCGCACCACTGTAGTTGGCGCGAGTGTGGGTGATGATTTCGAAGGGGAAGCAGCAAGAGCAGGTATTGGGTCGAAATCATTAGCAACCCCCTCTTTAATTATTGATGGGGTTTCAGGCAAAGGACTAGTCGGAGTTGAATCGGTCTTCTTTTTGCGGAACATGGGCTTAATTTGAACCTTGGTTCCTGGCCAAGGTCCCTTTTTAATCAAGACAGTCTGCAAGAGTTTTAGTTTAGCTTGATCTTCAATGCCCTGCGCCATGGCACGGTCTACAGCATGGCGCACACTGGAGAGTGCTGCTTCTCCAATAAGAAGAACCTCTTCCTGGTGGCCCTTTAGAAGATCAATGAAGGGCTCTGTGTGGAATGTGAACTTGTATTTTTGCTTGGGCGTACGATCAGCATGGCGGATAACCGAAACTATACCCTTAAGCTTCCAGGGACTTTTAACAGGCGCAGCAGGAGGCGGAGTTGTATCTTCAGTAGTCTCTCCATCTACGCACTCCCCTTCGGCATGGGAAGAGATGGCAGAATGGCAGACAGATGGCGCCCTAGTCTCATCTATGCTAACTCCCTTGACAGACTTAATAGATGCTGAGGAATCTGCAACCGTGGCAGACATGGAGCCGCTGCGATGCATAGACTCGGATTGCGAGCTGGACTTTTCGCCAGAGGCAATACTACCAGCATGATCACTAGAAGCCACAGCAGAGTCTCGATCCCTCCCACTGATACTGTAGGCGCGACTTCTTGCGCTAGGGTCAGATGAGATGGCAGAAACAGAGCCCGCTCTGCGAATGCGTTCCTTGATAAACAGTTCCTTCATGATGGTGGAGCAATGGTCATAGTAGTCGTCATTGTCCTTGACAAAACTCCAGCCATTGACATCAATGACAAAGCTCTTACCAGAAGCACGAAGCAAATCGAACCCACAGACCCTCTGGCCAAAAATGCGTGAAATCTTGCTGGCCATTTCCTTTTCCTCGCTGGTAAGAGGCGTGACGTAGCGGATTTCCTTTCCGTGGGTGTTACGGCGGACAATGCCATCAACAACGGGCGACTTGCGGGTTTCAGCGTGGCAATAGGTAGGGCCAACAGTGTAAGCTTTCACGTCCTCAGCATTGTCAACCTTGGTGAACCTTTCGTAGATGTAGCTACTATACGGCTCCGTGATGGCTCTCGGGGTGTTGAGTCCGGGGATGTACTCGGAGCTTTTATTGCCAATTTTACGAAACAGCTTTCGGGCACCGCCTCCAACGGAGCTGTGGTAGTATATGATAATGTTATGATCCTCTCCACTAGTTGGCTTCTCAACAAACGGCTTGTACAAAACAGTGCCATCAACGCTGATAGCATCGCCATTATCAATGAGCTCGACACTAGTCGGAGGTGGAGTCGGCTCAGATTCTATGGGTTCGACGACTATTCCCGAGGTTTCTTTGATCTGCTTGCAGAGTTCAGGTGTCAAAATTGTGCCACCCCCATCGCGGGTAACTTCAACGCGAGAAGGGGTGGGCACGCCAATTTTGTTAAGAAGCTGAAGGCAAAGCCGGCGATCCCATAAGAGTTTTTGCATAGGGACATCATTGACGCAGAATGGCTTTCGGAGCTTGACATAGGCAATTGCTTTATCCAGGGGAAAGCCATCAGAATAGAAGCAAATAAGATAATCGCTGTAGCGAGGGGATTTGGTTAGAAGGTGATTTAGGATTGCGGCGGTACAAACACCCCAGCTGAGAGGAAACAAAGCTTACCATAGCGGCCAATTTTCAACATCTGTGTCTAGCAATTAGCGCGTGCGCATCATCGATGGGAGCAGGGAAATACAAACCCTCGTCAAGAATAGTTTTGTCCCCAAAAACAATGATATCAAACTCGCGATTCGAAATTAGTCGATTAAGAATGTTGCGACTAGGCTTGCTCCGGGCCTTAACGTCCAAAGCACAAACACCGATAGTGCCCCAAGCGGCGGGTTTCAACTCCTCCTTTTGGTGCGGCCGGTCACTGCTAGGGCTATGGCTGCTCGCACTGGTGCTTGCACTAAAGCGGCGATTAGCGCGGCTGCGTTCCCGGCCAGAGCCCGGCTGACGAATGTTGATCTCGAGTCTTTGGTTAGAAGCACGCTTCCCAACAGCGTCATGGCCAGCAATGTGGTTCTGAGCCGTGATTGCAGCAGCACTAGTTCCGGGCGGGGCCGTTCTAATTCCCGATTCGGAGCCGTTGGCAGAGGCTGCAGAACTAGGGATGCCCCGGGCCGAAGCCAGCGAGTAGATGGACGAGATTGATGCGCGCTTAGTGGAAAACTCGGACAGCGAAGCGCGAGAGGCTGGTGGAGCATCGGAAGGTTCAGGCATGGCGGAAACTAGCGGGGGGGTTAGCGGCGGAGGCTGCAAGCTGGTACTATCACTGTTGGCGGTGATAGTGCCCAACAGAGTAGGATCAATGGCTGCTGGGACCAATGAAGGGGAGACAGTGGTTTTGTCGATGCTGGTTAGAATTCCAGAGGATAATGGCAGAGGCAATGGCGGTTGCTGTTGGTCAATTGAGACAGAATTGGCAAGAGATGATGAGCCAACAGCAGCAGAAGCGGAGGTGCCGGAGGCAACGGCGCCGGAGGTGGCAGGGTCATAAATAGCAGAGTCGACAGGAGCAATAGGAGAAACAGGAGATGAAGCTGCGGCAAACGAGTCGGTATTGAAGTGAGGGGCAGATGAAAAGTCTTCGCCCTCCGTTTTCTTTATTTCTGCCTCATCCAAAAACGCTGCAGGTTCAGGAGCAGCAACAGCAGTAGTAGCAGCAGTGACAGCGGCAGCAATGTCGGGAAGGAGGCTTTGATTGTTTGTATCGGGCAATGTCTCTTTTGCGTCTTCAAAGTGATCTAGCTCATTCTCAGTCTCAGTTTCTGACTCCATTTCAGGCTCCCTTTCAGGTTCGGCAGTTTCCTTTTGGTGCTCCATTGGGTGCTGCAGCTGGGGTTCCTTCCCACCCTGGCTCGCTCTTTCTTGTCCTGGGATAATCGCTCCTTCTGAGCTGCTTCCTCCTGTTGGTCGTTCTCCTGCGGCGCTGCCTCCCACGAAAGCGGGTAGCTGCTGGTTTTGCGGATGCGAGCCTTCCTCCATTGAAACGTGAAGCCAGGCGGCTAGTTGGCTGACCAGATATCACCAAGAGTGGCTGCTTGGCTTATGTAAGCGAGGAAGCGAAGATACAACGTAAATATTAGAGGCAGCTTGTTAACGGCGGCGGGTGGAGCGCTTGGTCACAATTTTTCGATGGTTGAAATTTTCGCTTTATTAGCTGTAGCCAGACATAGGCTGTAACGATAGTGGCGGTTGCACGTGGGAATAGCAGTTGCTTTGTGTGAGTCGTGTTGCGTGAGTTGGGACTTGCCACTTATCACTATGGTTAAAACTGCGATTGTGGGTGGTGTGCCACGTTGATTCCCGCGATGGGTGATTGTCGGTCGATTAGTTCCTGTAGATAGGATGGCCAAGAGAAGCCAATTCCGGGGGTCAACGGAAAAGAAATATGAGAAGAGGACTCAATATGTTATCGTGAAAAAGGAGGGAGAATTCAACAGGAGGGAGCAAGAATGTGAAAGGGCGGCCATGGCATGAGCTTAGCCCCATCAGCCTTGGTTTTAGCTTGCCTCACCTCACAGGCTTTGCTAATTTTTTTCTCGACAACAGACCGATTTAGCTAGATTCGGAGTGGATAAAAGGCCAGAAACAAGCTAAACCCGAAACCTGGCCCATCTTGGCCTCTAGCGGTGTGAGAATTGAGCTATTGGGGGATTTGCACTCTATGCTGTGGGGTAGGACTCCGGGATGCTGCAGATGGGACGCGCTGTATTGTCACACTCTGCTTTACTCAAGTCCAACGCAAGAGATTTCGGTCTGCGGATTTTGTTCTGTCACTGTCATTACCGTTCAAAACGTCCTATGATATGGCTGGTGTGCTAAATCGTGGGACAGCCAGGTCAAGATTTTATTTCACATCCTATGGCCTTCACCCATTCGTCCATGAGAATCAAATTTTAAAGACACAAAGCTTATTTTCGCCTCCTGCTTTCACATCCTTCCAATCCCTTGACAAGCATGTGAGCTCATTGTCAAACGTGCAGGCCATTGGCAAGGCAAGTGCACAACCACCAATTCACTAGAATCTTGGCTTGGACTACACTACAACGTGTCTTGTCTTAGATTTCTCGCACTCAGTATCAAGAGCCCCTCCCTCTTCCACCCCAACTGCCAGTCCCTCAATTTTCCCTGGAAACTTTGCCATGCAGTGCGGCCAAAATCTACGGAGGGGGTTGTCGTCCATAGACGGCCAGGTGTCTCGTGCCCTGTTTCTACTTTTATGTGTACATGTCGTTGAGAATGCAAGCGCCACAAGCTCCACTTGAAAACGCCATTACGCCACATTAGACAGGGATTTGTCTTATCGCCTTATCAACAGTCCCACCTTCTTTATCGGGAGCGTAAGACCCAGAAAAATTTCTAGCAAGGCTGAAGAGGCTTGAAGCAAAAAAAAAAAGTTTGATTTCCAAGACAAGCCAACGCCTATTGGTTGTCAATATCTACGCTTTCTGTTTGACTGCTACAATTGAAACCAAATAGGTTCTGTCGCTTGCATAGCAGAGAGAATGCCGCATTCACAAATTGAAGGCCCATTGGTCAAGCGCCAGAAGCGCACCGAAGTGGTCAAGGCCGGCTCGGTCACTCAGCGGTCGTCGGCCATCTTTGCACCATTCCGAGTATGTTATTCCTACATATGAAGTCGCAGACTTTTACGAATCCATTCGCTAACACTCTTTCTTGTCCCTTGCCTCAGACCGTCGGCCTTGTCTCCCCTACTGCCGTACCCTTTACATCCGTTCCCCTCGGCAAAACTACATTTCAGATCACAACCTCTATCGGCCGGAGCCTACAAACTTACGACCTCAAGCGTGGCCTAAATCTTGTCTTTATCTCTCGGCCTCAAACAGCCGCGAACATCACGTCTACACTCGCATGGAAGCAAAAGGTATTTGCCGCATGGGGTGATCCTCGCCAGAATGAGCCGCAGGGCTTGTGGGTGTTCCAGCGTGGCCGGAAAGTCGATGAGCTAGCGCTACCGCATGATCTAGACGAGCCCATTACACAGATCCTAGTGTTTGGGCAGTGGATTGTCGGCTGTGGCCTTACCCGCATCGAGGTCTGGAAATCAGCAACCCTGGACCACTACACAACTCTGCATCTGACGGCGACGAACAAGGGCGACAACGAAATTACCGGCGGCATCACCAACATGCCCACTTACCTCAACAAGATTTTCGTTGGTCGTAAGAATGGCTGGGTCGAAATCTGGAACATTAGCACCGGAAAGCTTATCTACACAATTGTTCCGCCCTCAACTGAGCTAGGTGCCGTCATCTGCATGCGCCCAACGCCTGCTCTCTCCATGCTTGCCATCGCCTTTGAGGCTGGGCCTATAATTGTGCAGGATGTCCTCGTTGATAAAACGGTAATCCAGCTTATCGCCGGCACCCCCGAAGTTCCGGTGACATCCATTTCGTTCCGCACTGACGGTGCCGGCGCTGGCTCAGAGGGTCGCGACGACGGAGTCATGGCCACTTCCAGTCTAGTGAGCGGCGATGTGACATTCTGGGATCTCAACAAGGGCGGTCGTATCATGGGCGTGCTGCGTAGCGCTCACAACCCGCCTACTAGCGACGGCAAGCTGGTCCGCGGCGGCATTGGCAAAATTGATTTTCTATCAGGCCAGCCCGTCATCATTACCAGCGGTCGCGACAACTCTCTCAAGTCATGGATATTCGATGAAGAGCCGTTCTCCCCTATCCCCAGAATTCTACACTCACGTAGTGGCCATGCTGCGCCAGTAACATGCCTGCACTTCCTACCGTCAGACTTTGACGGCAGCGAGGCTGGCAGCAAGTGGCTCCTCAGTGGTGGCAAAGACCGTAGTCTATGGGGCTGGAGTCTGCGACGTGATGGCCAGAGCACAGAGATTAGCCAAGGTAACATCCGCAAAAAGGCCAAAAAGTACGGCATTCTCTCGACAAGCGCGCTGTCACACGGGCCCACGACATCTCTAGAGGACATCAAGGCACCAGAAATCACATGCATTGCCACATCACTAAACCGCGATGGTGGCATGGGTGCGGTTCCTGGCAAGCAAGCCATCTGGCAAAAAGCAATGCAAAAGGGCCAAAAGAAGACAGTACTGGATGCCGAAATCAGTGGCATGACGGGATGGGAAAGTGTAGTGACGGGTCACAAAGGCGACTCCTTTGCACGCACGTGGTTTTGGGGCCGCAAACGCGCCGGTCGCTGGATGTTTCCCACTGGCGACGGTGCTAACGTGTCTACAGTAGCCATAAGCCCGTGTGGCAGCTTTGCATTGGTTGGCTCTGAGGGCGGATGTGTCGATATGTACAACTTGCAAAGTGGCCAGTACCGGCAACGCTTCCCATCGAAACTATCCCCAGCACAGGCAAGACAGCTCAAGATGCAGCAGCTGCGCCAGGCCGACAGCGTGGTACAGTTCTCAACCAAACTAGCCTCCACAGCCTTCCCACCTGGCACTGGGAAACACACCAGGGCCGTCACGGGAATTGTGGTGGACTCGCTCAACAAGCACATTATCTCGTGCTCCCTAGACGGCACAGTCAAGTTCTGGGATTTCTTGACTGGAAATCTGCTGTATCAGATCGACTGGACTAAGTCGGTAGAAGTGACGGCCTGTCGATATCACGCAGCCAACGACCTCCTGGCTGTATCGTGTAGCGACAACTCAATTCGAGTCATTGATCTCGAAACCCGCCGCACCATCCGAGAGTTCTGGGGCAGTCAGGGCGCTATCCTAGATCTTTGCTTTTCCAATGACGGCCGTTGGATCATTGCATCAGGCGGCGACAAGATTGTGCGCGTGTATGACTTGTCGACCGGTCATCTAATTGATGCCATCCGGTTGGAGAAGCAGTGCACAGCGCTAGCCATGTCAGCCACAGGCGAATATCTTGCAACGTCAATTGACGGCGAAATGGGCGTCAACATTTGGACCAACAAAAGCTTATTCCGCCACGTGGCTACACGTCAGATTTCGGAGGAGGAGATTGCCGTTATGGCAGCTCCGTCAGCATCTGGCGAGGGCAATGCTCCACTCCTAGAAGCTGCACTTGAGGACAGGGCAGATGCTGATACTGATGCTGCTGCTTCAGGGGTGATGGTACCAGCTGTCGACCAGCTCAGCGCCGACATGATGACTCTGAGTCTGATACCTAAGGCTAGGTGGCAGACTTTGCTGCATCTAGACCTCATTAAGCAACGGAATAAGCCCAAGGAGGCGCCCAAGGTGCCTGAGGCAGCGCCATTCTTTCTGCCTTCAGTTGGGTCGGATCTCAAGCCTATAGCGGCCAACTTCAACGATAAAGAAGGGACAACGGCGGAGTCACGCATCACCAAACTCGAGCGCATGCGTGCAGAAGAGGCTTTCACTGAGAGGCTTTTGAATGGAGCAGCAACGGGAAATTGTAAGTTCAAACTACCTTATAGCTACATGATCGTAATTACACTTGCAAGCACTCATGCTTTAGCCTTTTATCCACTACTAACATGTGTTACAGACACCGACTTCATTGAACATCTCCAATCCCTCCCGCCCTCAACAGCTGACTTTGAGCTCCGCTCACTTTCGTCTGGCTCGTCTGGCTCTTCCGGCAACGAACTACTACACTTTATCCGTGCGCTTACTCAGCGGCTTCAAGCACGCCGTGACTATGAGCTAATGCAGGCGTGGATGGCCGTATTCCTTCGGCACCATTCCGACAGCGTCATAGAGAGTCCCGAGCTTCTGGACGCGCTGGCCGAGTGGAAGACAAACCAGGAGAAAGAAAGTGCACGTTTGGATGAGCTAGTCGGCTATTGCAGTGGAGTAGTGAGCTTTTTGAGAAGCCCTCGTACGTAGGAGAAAATGGAGGTTGATAAAGTAGAGCAAAAAAGGGGATTGCACATATGTAACTTTGCGTTGTTCTTTATTCTTGGGCATTTGATGTTCTTTTCCTGGTACAACCTGTAAAAAAGAACTTGTTTACATTCAAGACCTGCCAGGTGAGCAACATGACGATGTTTCTAAGCTATCCTGCAGCAGGTTGAAGCACGCACTCGTATTATTGTTATTAGGGTATGCTTAGGGTTATATTCACACAGCCAAGAGCGTATCCAAGTACCCCTGAGAAGTGAGGACTGCGACCAGTACGGATTAAGGCGTTTATACTTTGGAATTTTCGTGATCCTGAGGTTCTCGAAACGATCGTATTGTAGTAAACTATATCCAGGTCATCCGTATTTTTTTTCTTTTTTTCCTTTTTTTCTTTTTCTTCACTTTTCTCTCTTTATTCTAGTCGTTTTCTCTCGTCAAAGCTTCCAATTGCTTTGCTTTGTTGGGGTCTTCACCCAATTCGTCATCCAGCTTAACCCAGGCTAAGAGACAACACACTGCGAAAAGGCTGCTAGTATCACTACTCAGCCTTGCTGGTCGTCTCTTCCCGTTTCATTGAATATTCACCCATATTTTGCAATGCCACCCCGACAAACGACTACTGGCTACGAGCGCCTCGCACAAGCTGACCAGCATAGCGATTCTGAAGAGGAAGACTTTCTAGCCCAGAGCTTTGCCTCACTCCAACACGGCACCACAACTAATCGCTATACATCGCAGCCTGCTCCCCGAGGAGCTGCGTCGAATGTAACATCACCCCGTCGAGGCGCTGCCCGCCTCCATCCACATCGTCGTCATGGCAGCAGCGGTGCGGGAGTTGACCTCAAGGCCATGAACGCACGGCTTGAGCGTTGGGCCGACGAAATCGCCGCGCGTTTCAAAGGCTCACATCGCAACCGACCAGGCGAAGAACAGCGTCTTGAGATTCACCACTCCGTTTTTCAGGCCCCCGAGGGTGTTGTTCCTATTACACCTGACAAACTGGCCGAGGTCCAGCCAGTTATGAAGCAGGATGAGTTTGAGGTCATTGTCAACAGCGTGCGGCGCGCTATCGACCGAAACGTGCATCCACTCATGATCTCGCAGGGCAGCTCAGGCTCATATTTTGCCCGGAATTCGGATGGAAAAGTGGTGGGAGTCTTCAAGCCTAAAGATGAGGAGCCATATGCTGCCGGCAACCCGAAATGGAACAAATGGATCCATCGGAATCTATTTCCGTGCTTCTTTGGCCGAGCCTGGTATGTTTCAGGCCTCTGACTTACTTTTCCCGTGTTCCTTTTGCTAATTACTCTCTTTTTTTCTCTTTAGCCTCATCCCAAACCTCTCCTATGTTTCCGAAGCCGCCGCCTACACTCTCGATTGCCAGCTCCGAACTCACATGGTCCCCTACACTGATGTTGTTTATCTATCATCCAAGTCCTTCCACTACCCCTTCTGGGATCGCCACAGCTTTTACCGCAAGAAAAAACCGCTGCCTGAGAAGCCTGGCAGTTTTCAGGTGTTTCTCAAGGGCTTCAAAGATGCCAACGTCTTTCTGCGTGAGAACCCATGGCCCGATCAGTACTGGTCCGGCTTCCGCACCCGTGATGGCACACGCAAGTCTCAAACACCACGGTGGACAGACTCGTGCCGACCATCGGGGAGCAGACAGCTGGAGGAACAGGCCGAGAGTCAAGACATTGACCCTGAAAGCCAGCCATTGGGTCCAGATAATTTTAGATGGACCGATGCTCTCAAGCAGTCATTTCGTGAAGAACTGGAGAAGCTAGTAATCCTGGATTACATTATGCGTAACACGGACAGAGGTCTTGATAATTGGATGGTCAAGGTCGACTGGTCTACCCAACAAGTCAGCATTCAATCTGAGCCTATGAATTTTAACATTACCTCTGACTCGGAAGATGACAACGAAAACGAAGACGGGAATGAAGCAACACCTGGGCCCCGCCCAGCCGACCCATCACGGATCAAGAACCCGTCAGTGCAACGTGCGTCCAACCCCTACAAGGCACAAAACCCAATGGAGGCTGATGCCACACCCACTACAACCCCTAAAATCACTATTGGTGCCATCGACAACTCTTTATCATGGCCTTGGAAACACCCTGATGCCTGGCGAAGCTTTCCATTTGGCTGGCTTTTCCTTCCTGTCGACTTGATTGGTCGGCCGTTTTCACAAAAGACACGCGATCATTTCTTACCGCTGCTCACGTCAACGCACTGGTGGAGTCAGACACAGTATACCCTGCGAAAGGTGTTTCAGATGGATGAAGACTTCAAAGAGCGCATGTTCGCCAAGCAAATGGCCGTTATGAAAGGTCAGGCATGGAACGTCGTCGAAACGCTCAAGACACTTGATCATGGTCCACTGGAGCTCACAAGACGCGCCAAGGTCTGTGTCTGGGATGACCTGGTCGATGTGCCTGTAGCAGTGCCTATGCGCTCTACATCATCCGAGATTCACCGCCGCCAAAAAAGTGCCGGGCTCGATGATTTCGACATTAGCGGTGCTCACCCTGAGCCTGATCTACTAGGTCTTGGCTCGCCTAGTGAGATGCCCAACCCTGGTCGCTTTGAGCTGGCCACCTCGCCACCACCATCTACCAGCTCACCACGTCCAGATCAACAACAACAACAGCAGCAATCAACTGTACCAAACTACACACGATACGGCCCGCAGCCATATCAGGCACGACTGAACATGTACTCTCCAGACCGCCATGGCTCCTCTTCCACAGCACAGCCGCTGCCAGCATCAACAGCAGCTCCCCCAGCGTCCGCCAGGGCGAACTCGCACCAACGCCGCTACTCGTATGCCACAGCAGCCACACGCAAGACCACTAATAGCATCGCCCATCAGTTATATGGTGGTCTAGATGGCTATGAAGATGATGATATTGAAGGCGACCTTGGTTATGCGGCGGCACAGGGAATGGAGGGCCAGATGCGGAAGGTGATTGTTGAGAGGCTGGAGCCAGTGAAGAGCCGGAATCCAGTGTTTACATGGTGCTGAGTGGCAGGGGAATGACAGCCTAGAGGTGGCGAAAGAAGAAGGTGAGACCAGGGGGAGTATAGTAGGAGACGAACTGATGTGGAACGCAATGCATATCTTACGGCGTACGTATAACGGAAACATGCCTTTTCTTGTGTTTTAGAGCTCCTTTTGCGTTCTTTTTTCAATATTCTTTAGAAATTCATATGTATTCGTAATGCGGAAACACAGACAACAGAGCAACTGTACTCTAGATTGACCCATAGACGAAGTACAGCGGTTTTGTCTTTCCATACGCATAACTGTTGTCACATTACATCTCTAAATAGAAACATCAATCTTGATTTTGTTTCATGATTGCTGGAGGCCGAGAGCAGGGCTTTCTCAGCACTTTATCATGGAGTCCTGCTCCACATCTTGTGTGTACCACTGCATGGCTTCCCTCCTTTTCTCATCCTCAAGGAGGAGCTCGATCAGAGGTATCCTTGCTTCGTAGTGTATGCACTCTCTTAGTACATGGGAAAATATGCACAGAGATACTTCGTAAGCGAGATGTCCAGCTTGTCCGCTGCCTTTTCGCTATCTCTAGATCGGACCAAGTGCTCACAGCAAAAGGCGCTCTGCTGGGGGCATAGGCAAGGACCGCAATGGATCTGCCTCTCTGTAGCAGCCGAGTAGGTATCTAAAGCCGTTAGCCACTTAGTTTGTGCTCGAGAAGTTTAGAGTTTAGGTGCAAGCCTAGCCACCTTATTCAGGTCCTTGCTACGTGCCTAGGCTTTTGACAGTTGCAGATGGGGGCTCCGTGCAGCCTCCTTCTGCCCTGAGTGTGCAGAAGCCTTAGCTGTTCCTGATCCATCTCCAGCTCGCTGTGCGCGATCCACTCTATCACTCCCCTCATGATGTCTTTTATACCTCTTAACTTGGTCTTGAATTTATGTATCACCTAGGGATCAAACGATGCCAAATTGGCTACCAGCCAGAATTAATCCTCTGCAAGGCTGGCCGCTGATTTTGGGCGAGAGATGGGCTTCCAAGCAAGCCTGTTACCCCCTTTCATCCTGCAGTCGTCGCAAAAGAAAAGGAAAGGAAAGGACAGAGCAGAACATGTATCCCCTTATAACTTCCCCTTCGGTTTGCCACAGTTCGGCACTTGGCACTTTGTCTCAGTGCCTTGGCGGTTGAGCCTGAAGCGGCACTGCTCGAAGTTGGCATTTCTGGAGCGGAGCGCGCTGCCGAAACGTAGTCTCTGTGTAGCCCTTTTCTCAAGTTCACATTGAATGGCTTTGGGGAGCGGATTCCGGCGTCCCTCCAAGGCAATCAATCTTTGGGCAGTTGTCACTCTCATTCGGTTTTTGAAATCAGCTCCGAACACATCGTTCTTTCAGTACCTCGCCGCCGCCGGAGATCGTCCTCTCAAGAGCCGGCAGATTCACGTTCTTGCAGCCCTCTTGGGCAGGCTGGTCTTCGATCCCTCTGCCACCTCCTGCGAAAGATTGTCATGATGTTTTTCAACGTCTACCTACTGCTATTGCCTCAGTACAACGGCGTATTCAGCGCGTCTTTGACACGGCCGCTGATTTTGAACTTGAACTTTAATATATTTAACGGCTACGGGAATCACAGAGATTAAACGACGCCGGCCGCTGTTGTTGTTGTTGTTGTTGAATTTTTTAACGTCTACCTGAACAGAGCTAACTATCAATACGACGGCGTTCCGGACAAATGAAGTCCTAAGTGATGTCGTCACCCAAGACTACCTTTGGGCGGTCGGCGGTTGCGAGACTGCGTGAATGCAGAGTGTCCCCCATGACCATACAAAGGGCCAGGTGAATAACACCAGGAGGGTCTGTAAACAGCAGAGCCCGAAGGCGTACTCGCAGGATTCCGGGATTGGCCCGGTGTTTTTGGCCTGCTTAAACGGAGACAGGAGAATATGGTGTGTGACGTTGTTGTTGTTGTATTTTTTTTTAACGTCTACCTGAACAGATAGAGTGTCGACGCCGGCCGCTGATTTTCATGACTTAATAATGTTTAATAACACCGTTTTGAGCGCGACGAGGGACGGTTGGCGCAATGGTAGCGCGCAGCTCTCCTAACTATCTCATACTCAAGCCGTTGAGAGAACTTCATCAATGGGGGTGGTAAGCTGAGGCTGTGGGTTCGAGTCCCACATCGTTCGTTCGTGTTTACTTTTTGCAGGGTTCGACCTCGATTTTTTTCCTTTTTTTAGATAGAACATGCTATTTTTTATCTATCATTATTAACAAGCAGCACATTGTCAAAAGAAGGACGTCAAGTTGCTGCTGCTAGCTAGTAGTAAGTAGTAGTAAGTAGCCCGCTCGACATGGTTCGTTCACTTTAGTATATGGATAGTTTGTTGCAACGAACTTGAAATATAAGCAAATATAGAAAATAGTAAATAAAATCGTCTACAAAAGAAAAAGAAACAATAGAAAGGTAGGTAGGTAGGTAGGTAGTCAATCTGAAAGTGCTTGTTTGCACCATGGAAGATGGAGAGAGGATGGGGAAGAAAAGCTCCGGGGACTTGCTGTTTCTACGCTACCTAGCCGATGCTATACTCCACTGTACCATCTATTCATAGTCTACTAGGTGGGTACATCCTAGCCCATATGACCCAGTTATGACCTAGTTAGAACCACTTAATTCATGTTTCTCAGTACATAGAGCTGCATGGCAATCATGGCTGTAACTGGCACCAGCACAGAGGCGGCGACGGCAAAGATGCGCATATGGAACTTGGCAATACGCTTCCATGCAGTAGCACCAACCGACTTCCACACAGCTACGAGCGAGACAAAGCCCGTCTCAGTGGCACGGCCACCCAGCGAGCGGTCAAAGTTGATAATGGAATCTTCCTCGGCAGGCAATAGCGACGCACGAGACCGGGCTAGCAGGACCTCGGTGGGAACAACAATCAGTGCATACACGACAGCCATGGCGATGTCAAGCAGCACGAAGCGTGCATCCGGTGTGGGAGTAGCGGGGTCCACGCCAGTGGCGGCAGCAACTGCAGCAGCATGATGAGCAGAGCAGGCGAGCATATGGCTACGGATGAGGGTGTAGCCAGCAACGCACGCATTAGTGGCAGCCCAGTTAAGCACGATAGCACGGGAAGTAGCGCGCATAGTGGGGCCAAAAGCAGGCATGCGCTTAAACCAGGAGCGTGATGAGCCTGGCGTCATGATGATGTGAACCCAAGCGGTCATGAGCTGGGCAACAGCCAGCGAACCGGCCAGTGAGCAAAATGGTTTGAAGGCGGCAGGCAGCAGGAGCATCAACGAGCACGTAACGAGACTAAGAACAAGGTTGGACAAAGTCATGCACACGAAGCCGCGGAAACAAGCACGGAAGCCGCCAAAGGTCTTGAGATGGCGTGCAGTACGACAGACATTAGCAGTGATAGGCGTCGTGTCAAATAGAGGAGCGGAGGGGTCTTTTGTAACCACATCACTCTCGGTCTTGATGGGAATAGAGGGTAGGCGAGAGTAGGTCGGGGCAGCCTCATCCTCGATCATGGCAAGTGTAGCATAGACCCTACTCAAGGTGTAGGTAACCTATAAACAAGGGCCAAGTTAGCGGGTAGACAAGATAAGATACAACATCACAGTGGGACTTACCCAGAAAATAACGGGCAGCAAAATCGCAAATTCCAGGCCAAACAGGAGACCGGTCCATTCGGGCAGAGAATCCTTCAGGGAGGCCATGTCAACGTCCACATCGTCGGCAGCACCCAAGCCGCGCTTCACAATGAAGCTAGCGATCTGATGCATCACGATATACTATAGTGTAAGGATGGAAAGAAACGAGACGAGCAGACTTTTGGGATGACAGTTATCGCAGCAGACAATGATGGAAATAGATTGTGGTAACTTTTGGGCGACGAATGAAGAAGAAGACAAACAAAGAAGAAAGTATCAAAAAAGGAAGAAGAAGAGTTGTTCGGTTCGGGTCAGAGGGACAGCAAGGTAGGCAGCCAACAAAAGCACAGCCCCAGTAGGCCTGAAGCACTAAACCGCCTCTCCCTACGGATAAGAGACCTGAATTTAGAAAGCTTCAGTGGGTAGGCATCCTCGCTTCACAAAGGCCACAGGCGAACAACACCCTGTCTGTTTGATGATCGGAGGCTTGTTAAAGGCCGTGCGTGTGCATTGTCTTTCGCACCGTCCTGTCATATGCAAAACGTTGAGCATAACAGTGCTTTGAAGATCTCGAACTGTTCGCTCTAACGGCTTGCGTCAGCACCACTGGCTAATGCGAAAAAAACAGTGCAGAGCCTGGCTGTGCCATGGTTAGTAACGAACGATTACATGGTATGAAGCCAGAACAAGTTAGAGAGAAAATAAAGCAGCGATAAACAACAATAAATAGCAATAAATATTAACATCCTCTTGTCTCGATGGCACATTAAACGTCAGGACGCCTGCACCAAGCCATCATCACCCCACATTCTCCATAGAACATGCATGCGTTCGATGCGTGTTTTCGCATTCAATATGCGAATACATTTTCACGCGTAACGTGCAATGCAATGCAGCCAGAGAGATGGACCTCCTGTTCGTCTCAATCTCCAACTCGCTCCTCTGCGTCCACATGATCATGACCTGTCCACACATGCATTGCCTTAGTCCATCGGTTCCCCGCGATCCGCGGTCTTGTCTTGCTTTCCGCTACTACAGCAGCTCTCCACGAGCTAAAAGCCGCCCAGCAAGACAGTAGGAACAGCGGCCACTTCTCCTTCTTCCTCCCCTCCTACCTCCATAAAATCCTCTCCCGTCTGCCGTGTCGTCCGCTTTCAGCCACCAGCTTCCTTGGACTTGGGTCTCTTCAAGTCTGGTTTGAACTCTCAATTGTTGGGGTTTGGAGAAACTAAAAAGCAAAGCTTTAAAAGGTCCTGCTTATCCTAGCTTCAAGCCGCCTGATTGGTGATGCTTATTGCTTGTTTCTAGAAGAGCCCGCCACCCTTCTCCACGTAGTACCAATGGACTACCCCAAGGAAGACGAGGCCAAAACGCGGGGTAGTTATGAGAGAGAAAAACAAAGCAACCGAAGAAGGCAATATTGTGGTGCGGAGTATGCACAACAGGGATACCGTACGCAATCAAGGCAAACGAGTCTCTTGTCACTTGTACCTGAAAGCCGACATGTCCCTGGAAGCTCATGAGTTGTTATTGATGACAAGACAAGCCTTGCAACGGGCAATTGCAACGCCGTAATCCAAGACTTGTCTTTTTGCCCCTTTCACCCCTTCCTGGCTGCAAAAAGAACATCGAACGACTTTGAACTGCCAGGCGATCCTCAACACGTGATCGACCCGTAGAAATCACCTGCTTAGACCATCCGCCGTGTAACTTTGCCGGGCCAGGTGGGACACAACTCAGGAAGGAAGACCAGGGAAAAAGTTCTAGACATCATACATCATCCGTCACCTTAGCTCGCTGGTTAGCTAGCCCCTCTGTGAAGCTACCCCAAGTGCAATCTTCAGACAACCTCATGCCACTTCCCCATCCCCCAACAAAGTCCTCCATCTAGAGGTACCACTCTGCCGGCCTCACCACCATCACGGTACCTGACTACTAGGTACCGATGTACTCACGTACCGAAGTACTCTTGCGCTGGCCATTCCTGCTGACTCTCCAAAACGGCTCGTATGGCGAAAACCAGCAATTGCCTTTTTGACGTTCCTGGCCAAACTTCCGCTTTTACTCCTTTTTGCTCCTGGGTGCTTGCCCTCTTTCCAACTATGACTCTTCCTACCTTTCTGACCCCGAAACTCTTTAAAAGCCAGTCTCGCTCCCACTGTTGAGAGCCGAATTGTTTCTCTCTTTCTCTTCTCTTTATCAGCCGCTCTGATTACTACACTCTTCTGTCTTCCCAATTCCGATTCAACTCGCCTTTCCCCTTGCTCTTTCTTTCCTTCCTGTAGCCATTTCTTCACCTTCCTACCCCATACTCAACTACCTTTTACACCACTACGCTAGTTCGCTTCTCCCCCCCCCCCCCCCCCCCTTTCCCAATTAAAACCGTTGCCAAAGATGAGTGCACACAAGTCCTCGGCCGTGGCAGACGAGCCGATTGAAATTCTCTTTGCCTTGCAGTCGGGCTTTGATCTTCTTGATTTTAGCGGAGCCTACGAAGTCTTCACTGAAGCTCTTCATGATCAGGACGACCCTGGTATGTTGCACAAAATCCCTGAAGCCATTTTCCACCGTTTTACAACCTCCGTCTTGCGTGCTAACCCGGCTCTTCGCGTCTTTCTCATATTCTAGACAGTAAAGCCTTTGAATGCACTATCGCTAGCGCAGAACCGCAGGTTGTCTCCAAGCAGGGTGCTCATGTTTCTGCCCAGATCAACTACAAGGAAGCCTACCAGCGCCTGGCCGACTTTGACGTCCTAGTCGTTGTCGGCGGTGAGGTTGACAACGTTCTGATAGCCAAAGCCGAGCCCATGCCGCTTCTCAGGGCTTACGCTGAGCTCCAGAAGCAGGATACCTCTCGCGAGCGCACTGTTTTGGCCATCTGCACTGGAGCCATGTTCCTGGCTGCTCAGGGTCTGCTTTCTGGCCTAGCTGCTACTATGCACCCTGACCATATGACCAAGTTTGAGCATCTATGCAGCTATGCGGCTGTATGTAATAACGTCGAGCGCACCGAGGTCATGGATGACGAACGATATGTCGTCAACAACCTTCGCTTTGATATCGGCGACGAGGATGAAAATCCTTACATCCACCGCAAGTCTGATGCTGGACGTCGTGGGTCTCATGGCCGGTAAGAATTTCGTGAATCCAAAAAAGGAAGTCTACTAACTGTCCTGTCATATAGCAAGGGAAGCATGTCTTTCAAGGGCTCTAACTCCCGCCGGGAGTCTATCGTTCGTCGTGCTGCCATGCGTCTTGGTGGGCTACGTGTCGTCACAACCGGCGGTATGAGCGCTGGCGTTGATGCCTCGCTATACCTGGTCAGTGCTCTCGTTGACGACAGGGCAGCCGAGACCACTGCCAGTGCCATTTCTTGGAACTGGCAGAAGGGCGTTGTAGTTGACGGTCTAGACGTCTAGATGGGGTAAAAACAGCACCCACTCAAAGACGCCTCAGGCCGTCTATAAGGTCTACCAAGACCAAAGATCCGCTGGCTTTGTGATTGATGTTGACTTGTAACTTTTTTGTATTTTTTCTTCCTGTTTATTCCTCTGGCCGCGGACCAGAAATTAGTGAAAACCCCCCGAAGCTCCCCAGATCTTAAATGTCTGTAATGATTTATGAATATAACTTGTTTGTTTTTAAAGTGCTACTAAACATGACAAGCGATGCAACAGTTGCTACCATAAGACAACATGACGTTTCCTCATTTAAGACAAACTGCTAACAACAACGTTGACGGCCCCGCTGTATTCTTTTTGTCCTAAGCGAGTCCTCTTTTAGACAGCCCGCATTTGATGCGATGCACCCATCTTGTGTGGCGTCTTGGCTCATTCGCCACACATGCACATGTATCTAGCCTTGCATGTGTGGCGTCAAAAACCATCAACAAGCCAAGGGGTGGGGGGAAATTTGGCAAAGCCAAGGCTTTGCTGAGGAATTGGAATTTAGAATTACGAGACTCTAGTTGACTTGATTCTGATTTTGCTGACCAACAAAAGATAAAGAAATCGAAATCAAAGCCCACGAAGACCAGCAACACCCTCACTTGCGCATATCTACAAACGCAGAATCCATAATGGCTGCAGTCGTCCGGAAAACGCCGGGCTTCAAGCTCGGTAAGAAGCAATTGTTCTTGTGAGTTTTTCTGGCAGATGGCGAGCACAAAATCGCATATTCCTATGGCGATAAAGACAAGCTAGCTTCACAGCTGTTGATACTACCTTCCCTCTTCCCAACATTCCACTCAAGCTTCCGGAAAAAAAGCTCGCACGACTAACTCGACCCGTAAACCCTTCGGCAACAGAACCAACCACACCATCGCCATGATTAACCGGCCGAATCAAGCGCCCAACTTTGCGACATTCAAGGTGCCGCTGCGCTTTACCAAGTTTGACCTACGCGACTATCTGTGGAATCTATACAGCGTGGAAGTGACCAAAGTGCGGTCCTTCGTAGCACCAGGGCCGGTAGTCAACACTTTGACGGAAAACTCGCAGCAGCGCGTACGCATTCACCGCGGCCAAAGTGAAAAGTACATGACGGTCGAGCTGGCACAGCCGTTTGCCTGGCCTTCTCTGCCAGGAGACTTGGAGCCATGGAATCACCGGCTGTGGGAAGCGCGCAAGGCATACTCTGAGGAATTGACCAAGCAGCAAATGGTCACAGCGCGCAACGAGACCATCGCTCCAAGCAAGGTCAAGCCCTCAAGCGATCGCCGGCTTCTAGCAAAGCAGGCCGCGGCACTTCTAAAAGGAGATGCCAAATGGTCAAATGGCGAGATCCTAGACGAGAAGTGGGAGACGGTCTTGAAAGCAGCAGAGCAAGACGTACCACTGGAAAAGGTGGATGAGCAGAGTCCAGTGGCTAGTGAGGTGACAGACATCAAGGGTAAGCAGACAGGCCCCAAGACCTCTATGTAGGAGGGGAACAGTTGGTACGATGTAGTTGGTTTTCTCTGTAACGATATCAAAACGGGGACGGAGAGGAGGTTTTTGTACAATAGCTTATTTACTGGTAGACGTTTAGGGGTGGGCCAGAAAAGGGAGCACTACGTTTCTGTGTAAAAGAAAGCATTTCTACTATTTCCTGCTGTGGTGATTCTGCTGCGTTCCTCACATTAGTGGCTTCTGGCAGGCGAACCCAAAAGAAAATGAAATAATTAATTTCAAAACTAAAGAATAACCCAAAGCAGGGCCGGGTCCAAAGCTTGTCGGCTCAGAAAGCCGTTCCTTCCTCAACTAGCTTCACCTCGGCTTAAACTGAAACGAAAAGAGAAAGAGCCGACGAAAAGGACAAACAAGGCAGGAGATCAGGGCACTCTCTAAGCCCGGTCAAACTGACAAGAGCCATATAATAAAGGGTTCCTTCCTCGCTAGGGGGGCATATGACGTCTTTTGAATTTTTCTGTGACATTCTTAACCAGTGTTGTTTCTCTGATTTCTCGTTCCTCTTTTTTTGCACTCTCTTTCCAAGCTCCTAACTTTTTTGGTTTGTCAAGATTTCCGGCTGAGCGACTGCTGCTTAGGGCTCTTATCATTTTATCCATTTGATTTTTAGCAACTGGCTTGCCGTTATTTTTCCCCCCTTTGTCACTTTCTTTCCCTATCTTGCGCTCTTTCTTGCTGCAAAATTTCCTCCTGTGCTCGGCTACCTGCGCAGCCAACCCACCTAATAGTCCTGGGCCCTGTTACTCCAAATTCTTTCGCTTCCTCCACTTCCCCGGACATACCTCCCCGAATCCCGACAAGACGACCAAAGCAACAAAAGGAACAAAAGGATCTCGAGTCGCCTTCCGGGCCCCTCTACCCTCTTCCTCCTCTTTGACCTATTCTGCCGCTTCAGTAACTCATAGTCTTGCACTCTTCAACCAACAAACAACAACGCCCACCTCATTGAGACATGCCGTCTGTCATACTCAACAGCTCCCTGGCAGAACTGCCGTCAAATACAAATCTCACAAGTGATCCGCAGTCTTCACGGCATACTCTACGGTCGACGGAAATCCCGACTTCAGCTTTAACTCTGGCCACCACAACGGCAGTAGCCTCGCGGAAACCACAAAACAAGCACAGCATCGACTATGTATGGAGGTCGGGAGTCGCCGGTGGTATGGCGGGTTGCGCTGTATGTTTCTTCTCTCCCAATACATGCCATGTTATCCAGTCCATTCCCTACTGACAAGTGCATCTACCTTTCTAGGCAAAAACGATTGTCGCTCCGCTTGACCGAGTGAAAATTCTATTCCAGGCAAACAGCCCACAGTTCGCAAGATACGCAGGGTCTTGGGTTGGTGTGGCCAATGCCATGAAGCAAATACACCAACTCGATGGCCCTAGTGGTTTGTTCCGCGGCCACTCAGCAACACTACTCCGAATTTTCCCCTATGCAGCGATCAAGTTCCTGGCCTACGAGCAGATCCGTGCCATCATCATCACATCGCCCGAAAAGGAGACCCACCTGCGACGCCTCGTCAGCGGCTCGCTAGCTGGTGTAACGTCCGTCTTTTTTACATATCCGCTCGATCTGATTCGTGTGCGTTTAGCTTTCGAAACCAAACGCGACGGTCGTTTCACAGTGCGCACCATCTGCCGCCAAATTTACGGTGAATCGATGGCAGGCGTTGGTACCGCATCACCAGCGATATTCAATTCAGGCATCGCCAATTTCTACCGTGGATTTGCACCAACCTTGATCGGCATGCTGCCGTATGCCGGCGTGTCCTTCCTTACTCACGACACTATGGGCGATATCCTCCGTAGCACTCCGCTAGCTCCGTACACAACACTACCACCGCCTTCTAATGCACCCCCCGAGAACAAGCCGCCACTGCGATCATGGGCCGAACTGCTGTCGGGTGGTATCTCAGGCATGGTATCACAGACGTCAGCGTATCCGCTTGAAGTCATCCGTCGTCGCATGCAAGTCGGCGGAGCGGTCGGTGACGGTCACCGCAGTTCGATTAGCGAGACAGTGGCAGTAATTCTCAAGGAGCGCGGGTTTAAAGGTTTCTTTGTCGGCCTAACAATTGGCTACGTAAAGGTAGTGCCAATGGTGGCCGTGAGCTTCTACACATATGAACGGTTCAAGATGTGGCTAGCAATTTGAGACCAAAAGTGTGGCGTCGTATATATGTGGCTGTAACCTCTCTTTTTTATCTTTTGTGGCACAGCTTTTGTTTTTTTGGGTAGAGCTTAGATTCTTGGGGGGCTTTGGCGTTTTGATTATTGCTTACGAGAATACAATTAGGGTTATATACTTTAGTGACACGTGATCTAGTTAGCTTAACACTTTAAAGTGATTAAGCGATCTATAGATCTCGAGCTGGACGCGCTGCGCGGTTGAATGGATTTAAATAAATCTGTCATTGTCTAGTAGGGCTTGCATAGCAACAAAGAGGCTAATTGCAGGCTGTATCAGATGCACATTGGCACTATTTATATATTTTCTTCACCTGCCGTGGTTTCATGATCAACAGTCCCCATGATAATAACATTCAACCACAACTTCGTTTTACGCCATGGACCAAACACCTACAACCAATCGAAAAAGAGGTCGCTCTTCTGCCACCACAGCAACACCCACCTCGACTTCTAAGGCTCCCCCGAAGCGACGGCGTTTGAATGATGAAAAGTCCCCGATTAAGACCGAGTCCGCATCAGGGCTATACTCTTTTGGAATAGATGGCTTCGGGATAGCCACCAAGACAGTCCCAGTCCCGTGTGAGCAGGCGATATCTTACAACATGGCACTACAAGCTAAGGCTCCGCTTTCCGGTGTGAACCCGCTAGATGGTCAACAGCTTGTCCTATCACCGTCAAAGCCGCCCCAAGCTGCCAAGCGCCGCGGCAGACCACCTAAAGCTAAGGCTGCCCTTCAGCCACAGCCACAGCTACAGCCATGGCCGGTGCTGCAACCCCATCAGCAGTCGGCTGTCCCCCTACCACAGATTCCTTATCATGGTGCGCTTCCACTGCATCTAGACCAACAGAGACAAAAACAGCAACAACAACAACAGCAGCAGCAGCAGCAGCAGCAGCAGCAACAGCCCCCGTCTCTTTCCGGCGAGCTGCAGTTTGTCAACATATCACCACAAAAATACACGGCTCCAGCCTCGCCAATAAAGTCACCGCTTAAATCGCCACTCAAGGGAATCTTGACGCCCTCGCGGCACCGGGGGCCACTTACCGAGCGGACACGCAAAAACGTCGTATTTGATATGGGTGGTGGTAACAAGACTCCCAGCGAGGTTGTTTTCGAGGACTTGCCAGGCACCCACTCAGGGAAACGAGGGAAGCCACAGACTCCTGTGGCATTACCACGCGCGGCGGGCGATGATCGGACACCCCTCTCGGAGAAGCTGCGGGCGGCGGCAAAGCAGGCAGCGCAGAAGAACATGGCTGCCAAGGCCGAAACAGAGTCTTTCCCGGCAGAAGAAGAACAAGGCGAAGAAGAGTCCAGGTCGCCAACTACTTTTCGTGGACACGATCTAGAAGGTGCCAGCCCCGAAGAAATTGACGAGGACGAGGAGAAATGCCAGATCTGCGGCCAGAATGATTCAGAGGCACCCAACGAGATCCTTTTCTGTGATGTGTGTGACCTTGGTTATCACCAGCAATGTCACGGTGTCTCTACGATTCCTGAGGGCGATTGGCTGTGTCTGAACTGTGCACAGGAAGATGTCACAAAGACACCCTCGACAAAGCGCTACGCTAAGTTTGCTGGTCTGGATACTTTAGTGTCAGAGGAGCTCGAGACAACTATCCAGGAGCCCAAGTTCGAGGTCCCACCCATCCCCAATTTCGAACACCACCTACGCTGCTTCCAGCGAGTCCTAGTAGACCGGTGTACAGGCCGGCGCAGAATAAAGCTGATTGGCCATGAAGAGCCATGGGAGAAGACACACCAACTAATTGAGCAGACAGTTGCCGCAGGAGAAGGCAATTCCATGCTTGTGATCGGAGCTCGGGGAAGTGGAAAAACTACGGTATGTGCAGACTACGTTAACTGAGTATTACGGAGTGAAAGAGAGAGTCTTGACTAACTCGTGACTGTAGATGGTCGAAAGCATTATCGATGAGATGCACGAGCAACATACAGACAAATTTCACGTAGTGAGACTAAATGGGTTTGTGCATACGGACGACAAACTGGCGCTCAAGGAAATTTGGCGGCAGCTTGGTGTTGAAATGGAGGTTGACGAGGCTGTGATGAAGCGCGTGAGTGTCTCTACCTCTTGGTATCCCTGTCATATTCTAGTGCTTTACTAATCCCCCTTTTACTACAGACAAGTTATTCTGACACACTAGCATCATTATTGGCCTTGCTCTCCCACCCAACTGAAATTGCTGGGCCTGAGGCCGAGGGCGTTACCTCGAAGTCAGTTATTTTTGTCATTGATGAGTTTGATATGTTTGCCTATCACCCGCGTCAAACCCTACTCTACAATCTTTTTGATATTGCTCAATCCCGCAAGGCACCCATTGGTGTGATTGGCTGCACAACTCGCCTTGACGTCGTTGAAATGCTAGAAAAAAGAGTCAAGTCTCGCTTCAGTCACCGCTACGTCTACATGACTCCAGCCCGATCTTTGCCGGCGTTCTGGGACGTGTGCCGGCAAGGCCTAGTTGTTGACGAGGATGATGCCGTTAAAGAGGGCCTAGACCCCGCGTCCGGCGGCTTCGCGGCCTTCCAATCCTTCTGGGCTGACATGGTTGGCCAGCTGCACGAACAGCCTGAATTTCAAAAATTCCTGAAGCATCATTTCTACACAGCCAAGTCTGTGCCCGCCTTCCTGGCCACCTGTATACTTCCGCTATCGTTGATGCAACCCGCCACACTTCCACTTCGTATTCCCACAGCAGCTGTTCCTACGTCATCATCCAACTACACCATCACGCCCAACGCAGTTGTTGGCAGTGTCTCGCTTGCAGCACCTCCTTCAAAGGCGCATATTCTTGAGTCACTGTCAGATCTCGACTTGTCTTTGCTTATTGCAGCTGCGCGGCTGGACATTGTTGCCCATACTGACACGGTCAACTTTGCCATGGCCTATGACGAGTACACGGCACTGGTTAGCAAGCAACGTGTGCAGGCTGGCATGTTGGCCTTGGGCGGTGGCGCACGTGTTTGGGGTCGTGGGGTAGCAGGAATTGCGTGGGAGCGACTGGTGGGTGCCGGCTTGTTGGTCCCTGCGACTGTTGGCGGTGTAGGTCAGATGGGCGGGCTGGAGAGTAAGATGTGGAAAGTTGACATGGCCCTAGAGGATATTCCAGTGGGTGCCAAGCTAAGTGCACCACTAGCAAAGTGGTGTCGGGAGGTTTAAGGGAGCATGCAGAGGACAAAGGACAAGGACGAACTGGGCTTATACACAAGAGCTTAGGCTCCAGTCGGACGGAAAGGCAGACAGGGGCTATGCTATGCAGGTGTCAGGGGCCAGGGGGTGAGCATATCGGCTCCAGAAAAGCAGGTATGGAGCGAGCATGGGTTTCGTCTATAAATGGCAACTCTTTCAAGAAGCAGGGGGTGATCGGACCATAGAATAAGCGAATAAGCAAGTGCATGTTTTTTTATGTATCCTCACCTTGCAAGAGAAGCATTGACTTTCAAAATTGTGAGGCAAAAGGCCTTGTAGTAAATAGGCTGGCTGGTCGACTACACAGCGCAATTCCGACCTTTGGCAAGTTGGCAAAGAGTACACTTGGGCAGAGCGACCTTGATTTGCAGCATTTGACAAAGGAATGTAGTGGCAGCGGAAGACCATGACGGCCAAAGACTATGCATGTTCTCATCTTCGTGTCTGGCCTGCTTCGACGTATGTTGGTGTGAAGTTGAGCTTCATCAGTCCTCTGGCTTCATTTTCCTGGGTTTAGGTGTGATCGACGAAACCAAACGAGGCAGAAACGAAAAGCATGATGGTAGTGGAGAGCAGGGCGTAAATAGCACAGCCTCGTTTAACAGGGAAGACTTGGGGGCTGAATGGAAGACAACAGAACAGTAAAAATGCAGAGACAGCACAAAGAGAAGAATACAAATGCCGTAGTGCGTCTTGTGTTATCCTTAGGGTCCGTAGACATGGGTCAACCCAGATTATTATAGCAACAAGCCCGTACAAGCAAGAGCGTCCGAGAAAGAGAGAGCACGCGACTTCTTGAAGCCCAAGTAAAGAAAGCAAGGAATTCAGATGAAGATCGAAAAATCCACGCAGTTTTCTACCGCGTGCTTCTCGTTCCCCTGTGTCAATAGATTGCGTCACCGTCAAAAAGGAAGCGGCGAAGGACGGGGGAGGGAAGGCATAATTGAGATGCTGAGCTTAGGCCCTTACTAAGGAGGGACAGCAAGAGAGAGAACCCCTGTTAAAAGACAAGCAAAATAGAATGAGTCGTCCACAGGATTGGAACCATTCCTTTTTTGCTTTAAGGTTTTTTCCTTGCACTAACAGAAAAGACGAGGACGACGGACATACTACTAGATAATGAAGATGAGCAAAAGGAAACAAAGTACTTGGCCTACACATGACCTTAGCAAGGGTTGCTATTAGACACCGGGGAATTGTTTAAAAAGGAAGAGGAAAACGGCACAAGACCTTTTTTGATAGTAGCGAGAGGTGGAAGAGAGAGGCATCTTCTATCTTGGATGGAAAAAAGAGGGGAGCAGAGACAAAATAGACTATCTGAAGTACACATTGGTTGTATAAAGCAAAGGCAACAGGCCCATGGACATTTTTGAAAGCCCTCTTGTTTGTCTCTTCCTCTCTTGCGCTTGTCCGGCTAGTTTTCATTCTCCTTTTTCTCCGTTCCAAAGTATATTCAGTTTTAATTTCTGCTGCCTCATCGCCTAATTACGTCATACGTGCTGTGCTGTTGCCCTGTTGTGCTACACCACTTCTTCTTTTTCTTCTTCTTTTCGCCTTCTTTTGTCTTACTTTCCTTAGGAGCTGTCATTGTTAAGCCCTCGGACTCGGCAGAAAAGAAAAGAGCAGTTGCTTGTCTGCCTCAGCCGCGATATAGATCGGAATTGGAAGTTTCCTGCGTGCCTATTTTGCCAGCTAGAGCAGCCATAAGAAGAAAAGAAGTCTACACCTTGTCCTCTGCAGCGACGCGGCAAAAGACAACAGCAGCAGGAAACACGCGGCAAGGAAGAATCGTCGTGTCAGAGCTCGCGTTTCTCCTAACACAGCCAGTTTGGAAATTATCAAGCCAGATTTTTGGGTCTTGGTCGTATCTTCAATCAGTACACCCCCCTCCCTCTAGGGTAGTTGCCGAAAAAAAGCCACAAAACGGCAATCGCCAAAGTGCTTTTTTTGGTATAAGCCCCCCCATTCCTCGTACTACAAAAAACGATTTACAAGGAAGGAGCGACACGAGTATCCCACTGCCTTTTCTGCCTTGGCTTTTATTTAGTGACCCTGTCTTTTGAGGTCAGACTTGCTTTCCTTCTTCTCATTTTCCTTCTTCTCTTTTCTGGTTGGCCTCGATTAGCAAGAGAATTTGTCTTTCAACACGGTATGCAAAAATATTGAAGCCGTCTTGGCCACCAACGTCCTTTTATTTCTTGGTTCTTTCTTTCTGTTGTGTTGCGTGGCGTTCGTCCTTTCTTCTTCTGTCCGCTTCTTCCCATCCGATCATGTCTAAACGAACCGTCTTCACCGCAATCGCCCCAGTGCCGCCAGGCATCAGCCGCGAGATTGTTCTCGCCTTTCTCCATTCCCCCGAGGAAATGGTCCGCACAAGTCCTCTTGTTGTCTCTCACAAGCCTATTCGTGCACCAGCTAATTGTCCGGCCGATGAGCGTGATTGCACCTGGTTCCAGCTGCGAGGCAAGGGGTGGCATTTGCCCGGCAGCAATAAGATGACTGGCGACTCGTCTTATACCGTTGCCTTGCAGCCAACACCTATGGGCTGCACTGTGCACTTGTATGCGCCTATGAATATTGACATCCGCTCGACCTGGATGTTGGGTGGCCGTCTACCCGGCGAGTACGACCGCCGTAGTGATGGATATAGCGCCCCAGAGGGAGCGCCGGCAAGTGGACTGTATATCCGTGAAGATGTAGAGATCCGCTGCCATGCACTGATGACTGGATACATCAAGAAAAATATGAAAAAGTCACACAATTCTATCGGCGATAGGCTACGGCAACGCGCGCGGAGACATAGCAGCAAGCCGTTTCTGGGCTCATCAACCAACGGGCCAGTTGACATGCCACACTTTAGCAGCGAGCCCTCCCCG
Organism: Ceratocystis ficicola; assembly: GCA_038407015.1. Lineage (NCBI taxonomy): Eukaryota > Fungi > Ascomycota > Sordariomycetes > Microascales > Ceratocystidaceae > Ceratocystis > Ceratocystis ficicola. The sequence continues at coordinate 41,403 of JAZBQP010000189.1, forward strand.
GTGAACTACAACTACAAGATGGAAATGTACCAGCCCATGCTCTCATTTGGCCAGAGACCCCAAGACTCCAATCAGGTAAGACCAAGACTGGAAGCTCGTTCGACGGCTCCATCACCAGACCGCACGCCTGTTCGGACATTTACTACCGAGACCATGGAGAGCTATACGTCGTCTGTTGTCTCGCCCGTTTCGGAATCCGAGGATGTTCGAGAGAGCATAATTATCAGCGCCCTGAGTCCGCCACCGCCACGCACACCCCGAAGCGAAGGGGGCTGTCAATTTCCCCAACTGGACGTTACTCTGGACACACCATCACCAGCGATGTCACCAACAAGCAACTCCCACCACCGTAGTATCTCGGCTCCATCGTTTAATAAGGATTATGTCCGACCACCATCGTTCTCTACATCCAGGGCCGTCAAATCCAACATTCCCAAGGCATTCGATATTAAGGCCAAGGATCTAGGGCAAGCCGAGCCCCAGCAGAAACAGACTCCTTTATTCTCAAATAATCTGTATCTCCCGACTACTCGCCAGCGCTCTCGCAGCCATGGTCAAGGCCAGCCCAGCTCTCTGATGCCTGCGCCCGAACGCCGCCCATCACGCCCCGTATCTACGCCCTTTATTAGCTCTAATCAGCCGTGGATAGCCGACGATCCGCTTGATTTCTTTGGTGGCGACGCCACGTTCGGTCGTCGCTCGCCTAAGCCGTATCTAGCGCCGCTTATTATCCCGCGCAATCCCAAGTCTCCACCTCCAGTGCTCGTAGGCCAGACCAAGCCGGCAGCTGTCGAGCCTCGGTTTGTAGCTGGACTTCGCCTACAGCAAAAGCTGGCCCAGGTAGGGCCTCGGAACAATGCAAGTCATACTGAACTGGGAGCGCAAATGCGTTTTGCGCAACAGGGGCCTGCCGCAGGTCCAGCTGCGCCGTCTCGTCGGCCTGCCATCGCGCGTCACTCACGGGGCCCTTCACGCGAGACGGCAGTGGATTGCAGCAAGAGACCCCAGGCAAAGGAGCACACGCTGCTGCCCCCAACATCCTTGCGCCAGGGCGGAATCCAGCGCGAATTTAGCTTTGATACTACGCCTGATGAGGTTGTGGCACCCAAGAATGAGCGACTATGGCTTCGGCGGCCTGAGTCGCCGGACTCAACTACCCCGACATTGCGCAACTCGCTTTCCACAACAGCATCGTCACAGCTGCCCGAAGCTGGCGACCGTCCGCTCGAGCAACAGCTAACACAATACGCCGTCACCCACCGCCTGCCGTTTCACTCGCCTACAGACGCTGAAGACACAGAACTCGAGCCTTCGCCCGGTGCTGTCGCAGCTATCGCTGCAGTGCGCGAGATGGAGGCCAAGGAAAATGCGCTGCAGGCTTACCCTTATCCAAGCCCGCTGCGTATCGAGAAGTGGGTTGCGTCAATCAACCAAGCAGAGGCCCCGGGGGACCAGCAGAAGCGTGCATCTCAGTTACGGCCGGCAGTTAGTATAGTGCACAAGTACCCGAACGCACACAGGCAGAACTACTCAGATCTTGCAGCGGCAAACCCATTTGCAGATGAGTAGTTGAGGGGAGAGGAGGGGGGCAAAGGCCAAAGTGAGTTAGTATACGGGTTGTCGTATGTATGATGTTATGATGTCATGGTATGAGTTTGGCGTCCTGTTGTTTTGCTTGTTATTTATTGTTGCTTGCTTTTTTTTTCCTTTCTTTTTATCTGTTTCATCCTTTTTCCCTTGTTTAAGAAGTACGAGGGGGCATTTCTCTGTCAAGATAGATATAGATATCAGCATGCAAGTAGCGTCGTCTCTTTTTGAAGAATCAAATACATGATTATTAAGCGCGCTTGGTAGCTAGCTTGAATGGCGGTGATACACTTGAGGCTGCAAAAGACCGCTGCGCCAGCAATATCAGCAGGAGTAGAACAAATAACAATAATCTAGCCGTCACCATGATGCAAATACCAGCGCCCCACCACCAACTGCAATAACCAATGCGAAAAACGTATCCTTTGATCGGCCCTGCCTCCCCTCTAGAAGAGGTAGGGTGTTTGGCCGCTCGCGCGCCGGGGGGGAATTAAGAGCGGGCGCGGTCTGTAGCTGAGAATAATGCAATGCCTCAAATGTGCCGGCTTTGGCTGCACCGTCTCGCTGTAGACTGTGTTGGTCCTGGTGCTCCGTGTCAGCTGAGACATGCTCTTCTAACAGACATGACTGTTGTCGTTGCTGCTTCGACTCGTGTAACACCGGATCTCGCCGGGGCCGATGTGGATATCCTGCTGGCGGAGGCAGTAGCAAAGAGGGGGGTAATTGCTCCACTGCAGTGGTGTCCAAAGATGCGGCTTCTGTTGGTGATAGCGCAGTTGCCACAACTGTGGCGGCGGCAACGAGAAGGAAAGACTGTTGCATTGAAAAAGGCAGGAACGATGGCCGGGGCTTGATAACAGGATCGCGATTATATAGGGATAGAAAGAATAAGTAAAGAAAGCTTTAAGCCGAGAGCCGGCTGGATGAATGGAAGGTATAGACAAAGATTCGCTCAGCGCTCCTTCATGTACGATGTGGGACAGGCTGGTACCAGGCAGGCGTGGAAGAAAATAAAGAAAAGCAAGTGTTCAGCATCGCATAAAAACTGCACCGAAGGCTCGTCTTTTTTTTCTGTTCTAGCCCGGCTGGTCCGCAGCTTAAGGACGAGAAGAAAGAAGAAACGAACGATAGCCAGCTGCGTTAAACGGAAAGAAATATCCAGATCATTCACATTATCCATCAAGACCAGCCCCCGGCTAAGGAGATGCAAAAAAGCCTCCGTCTTCACACACACCAAACACTAGACAAAAACAAGTTTGTTTTGCTTCTTTCCAATGGCCTCCCTCCCCCTTTTTGGATTCATGCTGAGTCTCGGAAGTAGCGGGATCTTTATGGAAAGATAGCCCAGGTTGCGGTAGGAAAAAAAAGCCCGAGAGCACTTTGGCTTTGTGCTGTGGTCCGCCAGGGGAGACTTGGGATAGAGAGTGCGAAAAAAAAACAGAAAAATTAGCGTCTACCGGTAAGTTGTCTTTCAGTATTCAAGCCGTTATTCTAGCATTGCGCGAAGGTGTGTTGTAGCGAGCTGAAAGTTCGTGCTGTAAAAATATTGCTATGCAGCGCCCAGGCGGCTTCCTTTGACAGGGACAGAAGGGGCCATGGTTATCTATGTATTAGGAAAAGCTGCAACGCCATCATGTGGCTATAGCTCAAGGCAGTTCAATATCGCCGTATCTTCAGTGTAGAGTAGAGCAAGAACTGCAAATTTTTGTTACACAAAGCGCGTGTCGCATGTCACATATCGCGCCTACAGCTGTGTTCTCACGAAAGCAACATGCCGACCAACCCTAGCTCTGTTGCCGGTTGATCTCAAGACTATAAGAGGAGCACGAGAGGTAGAAAGGCAGAAATCCACCGAGAACTTGATATCTAAGCTGCCTCCACGTATCCACGCTGTACTGGATGATAACATGATGACGAGCACTAACTACATCTTGTGCCAACATACAGCAGCCTGGGTGATCGGGAAAGGCTGGCAAGATGGACCAAGTAACGGGTGAATCTCTTCAAGCATGGACGTGCCGGGGCCAGGGTAGTAGCAATTTATTGGTTAGGCAGCATTGAGAGACAACTCTGCTATCACAGGTGGTAGTCGAGTCAACACGGCGACATCTGTGCTACGAGGCCTGATCTGCCATTTTGCACGCTGCAATCCACGGCTCACCGAGTATATGCGAGACAAGTATGACTACAAGAAAGATGTATTTAGCAGCGAGGGTGCTTGGCATGATCTCTGCGAGATAGTGGCCGGTGTGCTGGATGATGCGAGCCTCGAAGATGTCATCTTGATCGTTGACGCCTTGGATGAGTGTAGCGTGGATTTGCAGCACCTATTGGGCTTTATCGCCAGGCCTTCACCTGCTAAATGGATCGTATCAAGCCGCAATTAGCCAGAAATCGGGAGAGGGCCATTAGGAAGTGTTTTCTTGAGTTCATTAAAATTCTGCTCATGGGCAGAAGGGGAATCCCGTGCTGGGGGCATGGTGTCTTGGCCAGAATTGATTCTAGCGGATTGGCGTATAGCTGACATGGTGGATTGGAGATAATTATCTAATTGTTGTCGCGTAGCGCAGGCCCATGACGTATTGTTTGATGCATTTTTCTTCAATTCGATGATTCTTCAACTAACTACCATGGTGTGTTCGGTGAATGTATGTCACGTGACACCAGACTAGGCGCAAAATTTGGTTGTCAATTGTCAGACACCAACCCTAAAGGAGACACACTGAGACTTCAGCCACTATACCCACGTGGGAAAGTAACGCACCTAACTGTGACAAAACTAACGGATGTCGTCATAGTCCGAATAGGAAATCTTTCGATTAAATGCTGCGTTATGTTTTCATGCTACATTCTGCCTTGAATATCGACATTTTTGGTGCATTCACTTGGTTGGTACTCGCTAACAATTGTAGAGATTTGACCACTAAGCTGGATGACAGCAGGCTTCCGGGAGAGCTTCGGCTGAAGCCCGGATAAACTGATAGAGCATCGCTTTTATCAGGAAGGCCGGTATACAAGGTAAAGGGTTTGTTTGTTTGCTTGTTCCATTTAACGTCTGCGTCTGCCTGATTGATTCTACACAATAATACGACGGCATATTCCGGGCAAGATATTAGGTAAAGGGGTACCGAAACTTGGGAGCGGGGGAAAAGATAGAAGGTTGAGGAAAACTTAATGGAATCACTGGATCTATAATCTCACAATGATACACTTTGTTTTTCTTTGGCTTTTTTTCCAAGGGAGGAAAGGGGTGAAAAAAAGCAAGGCTGGATTGAGAAGTTGCCAAGAAGAGTGAGACCCACATAATAGATACCCCCTAGCTATTTCAATAGGCATCATAAACACAGCTGACCAACGTCATAAACACAGCACCAACGTTCACTCATTTCGTGTCTATCAACACTCCAACTCTTCTACTGCTTTATACACGAATTATTTACACTGCAAAATGGACAACCTAGATTCGTTGGATATAGAGGCGGTAAAGGCTGCTTATGTAGCCTTGAAAAGGTATGTAATATGTGGCGCTGTATGAACAGATTGAATGTAATCTAACATCAACATGTCACTGTGAATAGGGAAAAGGACGCCGAAAAACTCCGTGCTGATGAAGAAAAGGCTCGAGCTGATGCCGAAAGACTCCGCGCCGAAGAAGAAAAGGCTCAATCCGCCGAAAAGGACAGGCTGATTGCTGCTGAAAAGGCCCGATCTGCTGAAAAGGACAAGCTGATTGCTGCTGAAAAGGCCCGATCTGCTGAAAAGGACAAGCTAATTGCTGCTGAAAAAGCTCTTAACGTTAACACCTCCCTCCACGCATACTTATACAACCTCTATGCATACTGCTTCCAAACCATCACCGTTCTTCAACCCAAAGACAAACGCGCCACAGTCTCTAGCTCAACATCTGTAACTAGCCGGAACTGCCCTAGGAAGTTATTGCACTGGCGTG